>CAUYLG010037108.1:0-131280 GCA_963573385.1 Cacajao melanocephalus | reverse complement strand
GGAGTGATTTATTTCCAATTATGCGGTCACTTTTAAAACAGGTGTAATATGATACTGAGAAAAATGTATGTTTTGTGGATTTGGGGTGGAGAGTTCTGTAAATATTTGTTAAGTTTACTTGTTCCAGGTCTGAGTTCAAGTTCTGAATATCCTTGTTAATTTTCTATCTCATTGATCTGTCTAATATTGACAGTATAATGTTAAAGTCTCCCACTATTACTGTGTGCGAGTCTAAGTCTCTTTGTAAGTCAGTAAGAACCTGCCTTATGTATCTGGGTGTTCCTGTATTGGGTGCGTATATATTTAGGATCCTAAACCTTGGTTTTTATACAAAAAGAAAAGTGGGCCTGGACGCCTTGCTGGGTGCTTTCCATATTCTGCGCATGCATGAGAGGCTCAGGAGCAGCTAGATACTCTCCTTTCTGCCCCCCAGCAGTCCACCTCCCAGACGTCCAAGAAATCATCCTAGATATCTTAACTCCTCCAAGCATTTTCATTTCTCCCTGAGAATATGGAATCCAGTTTCTCTGGAACCACCCAGAAGCACATAGCCAGTCCTACACTGGGGTAGTGAGCCTTCATAAAGCTGTACCCTTGCCCACCTTCCCCTGTGTCTATGGTCTGGAAAAGCATCCATTTTGAAAAAAAAAAAAATGTGCTTAGTGGTTACAATGCTACCACACACCACCGCCGCCAGCTCTGGGAATCCTGCTTTTGCCCCACTGTGCTTTCCCCTGACATTGTGTCCTGTTTTCTGGCCATCCCCACAGTTGGGTGATGGGTAGATTTGCACCCATGTGCACAGATGATGTACATAGCGTCTTGGGGGAAGTGCAAGCACTTGGTTCATGATGCTGTTGGTACAGCTGTGTGTACAGAGCTGAGATGGCACAGATGCCTGGCTGTCTGCCTCTCCCAGAGCCCTCCTGGAAAGAGGAGGCCAGGTTGTAGCACATGCTATTCAGCTAAACATAGATGGACGTGCTTTGCTTTGATGTTTGAGGTAGGAGTATTTGTTAGGGAGATCTCTTCCCCTGAGTGATTACTTAACACTTTTATTTGGTGATGACTGGTCTCTGATTCTTATATTTAAGCCATCACAGAATATGATGTTTGGAAGATGTGAAAATCCAGGTGGGAGTTTTGAGTGAGAAATCAACAGAGGTGGGTCAGTTCCCAGTTGTAGAAACCTAATGGGAGTTTCCAGAGCAGATACTTATTATGATACTTGAGTCCTCAGGAGTCTGGGCTGAGGCATTGGCTACCTGTTTCCTGAAGGGCACCAACTTATGAACAGTACTTGTTTCCTGTGGAGACAGGCTGTGCTTCTGTCACTGGAGGGCTTCTGTCACTGGGCTATAGAAAAAGACCCAGCCCCCCCTCAGAAGAGCTCCCACTCCCAGTAAGGGAGACAGACAGGGACATGACTAACTGGAATATGTGTCAGATGATGACTAATGTGAGAAGAGACATAAATAAACTTGCGTGGGGAGCAGATAAAAGCAGCCTGGAGGACCACGCAGAGACTTCACAGCGAAGATGGCATTTGTGTTGGATGTTCAAGGGTGACTGGGAACATCAGCAGCTATAGAGCTAAGGTAGGGAGAAACAGCATGAACAAAGCCGACAAGAAAGACCAGCAGCCACAGCTGGCGTGGGGGCAGGAGATAAGGCCGCAGGGTGCTGCCTCCCAGCTAGGAAGCCAGGAGCCGTCGGAGCTTCCTGATGGGCCTTCTTCCCTCCTCTGCCCCATTTTCCTCCCACAGTGGCTAAGAGCCTTCGTCAATACCATCTCCCGCTTTGCCTCTCTATTTAATGATTATAAGAAACTAAATAATGATAGTTTTCTTACAACCACTCACAGCTAAACAGAAAGATGTGAATAGATATGCACGTATTAGAATTATTAAGTGATGCCCTGGTGCATTAGTCTCATATTTGGTATAGGTTTTGCCTGGCCTCCTACTTAGACATGGGTTTAAGTGCTTCATTCTCATATAAGGCATAGAAAAAGATTGTTTATTCCTGTGAGCCTGCAATAGCATTGTGTGGGCTGTGAGCTCTCAGTTGTGATTTGTAACATCTCGGAATTACAGATGTGTTTTGCCAGACTCTCAGACTGCCTTAACTTGCACGCCAAGCATGAGCAATCCATTGATAAATTGGGAGCTTTGCTGGTATTTCCCAGTGAAAGTTGTCTGGGGTGCACAGTTCCTGCAGATGCATGACATCACAGAGGGGTCCTGTGACTGAGACTTAAGCTGGGTGTGCCTGAGGAGCAGCAGCCCTGGGCATCTGGAAGCCTCAGAGCCATAGACAGAGCCAGCAAACCTGCTGCCTTGTTGAATGTGTTTGGAAAGCAGGCCTAGCCTAGTGGCTTCCTGGCCCTCTAGCTTGTTACAGGCTCAATGATTACTTGAATCTGGGTCTTTCAACTTTAACTCCATTAGCCCACAATAAATTCCCAATTGTGACATGAGCAAACGAGAATTTCTGCAAAATGTAAAACAGATCCTCATTTCTGAGATCTTCTTTTCTGCAGTCTAACATGCACAAAAACAATTATGTAAAGAAAAGCATACTTTAGACCAGCTGAAGTTTGAGTGATACAATATGGAAGACACCACACTCACGTTCAAGAGTTAGGATGCTGAGTAAAACAACATAACTCGCCCAGCTGGAGAGACAGATGTGTAGCCACCCAGCAAGAACACACACGGGACTGTGGTGCGCTCTCCTACCAAAGCAGAAACCGAGGATAGAAGCTTGGAGAGGGAAGCTATTAACTCGGGGGGTGCAGGCAGTGAGAGAGGCTTCAGGGAGGGGTAGCCTTCTCATAATTTAGAGGAGCATGTGGCAGAACAGACAGCTGGAGTTCCGAGTCCCCCATTCCTGTCAAACTCCCATGAATATTAGTTTCATTCTTCTCCCCTAGATGAGAGGAGAGCACTAGCTTAGGAAAGCCAGTAACTGTTTCCTGTCCTTCGCTGGCCCAGCAAGAAGTTCTCTCCTGCTCTCCTGAGCACGTATGGCCTCACTGTCAGTAAGGCACTGACCCTTGAGCTGAGAGGACCAGCCTCATGTGTGCCAGGCAGAGGGCAAAGCAGCATGCAGAGGCGGCACCAAGAGCATAGCTGCTGTGGGGGTCCATCTGGCAGAAGGGGAGTAAATAGGGGATCAGGGCTCTGAGACCTCCCTGAGGTCAAAGAGCACTTGCAATTAAGGAATTCAGGAGTTCGAGGGTCAGGAAGACACCTTATGTGATCAGAGAAAGCAAGAGATTGGGCCTAACATTCCAGAGGTGGATCCAATTCTAGGTGAAGACGGGGTGGTCCTGGAGTGGGGACAGCTCCATTTACTGAATAAGGGGCCTGTCGGCACAGTAAGAGACAATGCTAAATTTTATCCCAAGTTTTCAACACAGTGTCACTTTCTACTGTTGGTTCACAGAAAGGGTTACTTTTTTTTTTTTTTTTTTTGAGATAAAGTCTCGCTGTGTCGCCCAGGCTGGAGGGCAGTGGTACCATCTCGGCCCACTGCAACCTCCGCCTCCTGGGTTCAAGCAATTCCCCTGCTTGTGTACCTGTAGTCCCAGCAAGTTAGCTTCCCAACTTGCTGGGACTACAGGCACACACCACCACTCCCAGCTAATTTTTTGTATTTTAGTAGAGACGGGGTTTCACCATGTTGGCCAGGATGGTCTTGATCTCCTGACCTCGTGATCCACCTGCCTTGGCCTCCCAGAGTGCTAGGATTACTGGCATGAGCCACCGTGCCCAGCCAGAAAGGGTTACTTAAAAAAAAAAAAAAAACTACTTGGACTTGTAGAATATTTCCAGAGTTCTCCCACTAAGAAATAATAATCACAATTCACATATATATTTACCATGTACCAAACACTCTACTAGGCACTTTACCTATTTTAACTCATTAACTTCTCTGTTGGATTTGAGGAGTCCTTTGATTCATTGATTAATGAAATGCATTGAAAATGCTTCTACATGGATACTCTTAACCCCAACTTTACAGATGAGGAAACTGGGGCCCAGAGCAGTTAAGTTCTAAGCCTGAACCCACACGCCCTGTAAATAATAGAGTTGGGATGTGAACTTGAGTCCATGTTGTAACCTTGACATTCTACTTACTGCCTCTCAGAAAATAAGTGGCTTGTGACCTTGGGTGATAGTCTGATAGTCTCAATCATTCATTCTTGAATCCACTGTGACTTGTTCCTCTCAACACAACACGGATTGAGTCTCACATAAGAAAGAGGTGGCACGGAGAGTCCTATCCCTGACTTCAGTAACCTCAGCATCCAGTGGGTGGGGCCAAAAGGGTCAAAACAGGATTCCAAATCAGTGTCATAGCAGAAAACAAGTGCTGCAGGAGAAGAAAGAAGGAATTCTGGCTCAGTGATCTGGGAAGATGATCATGCCATATTTGAATTGGCTAAAGATGGATTTTTCCTAAGCTCCAGGGAAGAGAGGCCTGACAGACGGGGTGGGCCTGGGCAGTTCAGTGCTCAGGAGTCAGTGTGCTGGGTGTGCAAGGCATGGGCACTTGCGTATGTCCCAGCACATGCTCCAGACTGCATCACAGAGGCTGTGTGCCCTTACTGAGGGAACAGGGAACTCCTTTGATTGACCATGCTCCTTCAGCTTGGGTGAAAAACAGCCAATTGTTTTGTGTGAGGTCAGAAAATGAATGAATGTGCAGGTACGGCTGACTGAGGCTAGTGCTCCCTGGAGTTGGTGTTCATAACGTGCTTCACTGGGTTAGACAAAGGAATAAATAGGACTGTGTATTCCTAAATAGTGGGAAGAACAACTCACCTGATTCTCAGTTGATAAACATAAGGTAAGCTAAAAGGGCCCCAAGCAGCCTAAGTAAATGTCCCAAAGTCTTTGAGCTAAAGCTCCTGAGCTCCCTGGTTGGGAGGGGCCTCCTTGCCTGGGGCAGCCCATGAAATGTGGCTGCTGTCTTTTCTTTAGCCTGGGAACCTCTTGCACTGCTGCTCTGGTATCTAAGCCTATGTCAGATGAGTAACAAAACAAAGGGTGTCCTTCAGGCAGAAGAATGACAGCCAGGAAGGGACTAGGAAATGGAGCAAAAGCTCACATCCCTATCCATTAGTGCAGGAGTGACACCCCCCCCCCCCACCCCAACGTGCCATGAAGGCCGGGAGTGCTGCTTTGTATATTACAGCAGCTTTATTCATGGTTGTTGTGATGCTCTTGGGTCATTGTGTTTGGTTTACTCTTTTCCAAAGGTGAGGAAAGTATGCCATGTGTTCTATGAAGATTTCCTTCCAAAACAAAATAGTTGGGTGCCTAAAGCCTTATGACTGTGCTTTCTGGAATGATCTGTTCTTTGATCGTATGGGGAAGCTAAGGCGCCCCTGCGTGTGTGTCGGCCACCAGAAGCTGGGAGACATTTGCATGGCGAGTTGTGCCTAACTCAGCCTGGTGCTCTCCACAGCCTTGAGGCGCCATGCTGGCAATGGCAGTGGGCTGGGACGCTGCAGGGCCCCATTCCCAGTCAATTATCTCAGCTGAAACTTCTCCCCTGCCCACAGGAGGGCCACACAGAAGAGCCGGAAGCAGAGGAGCAAGCTCACGAACAGCAGCCCCCACAGCAGGAAGAGTACTGACCCGCCTCAGCTGCTCTTGACACTTCCATTGTGCGTGGGAACGTTTCTTCTAGAGAATTGGAACATGTGTGGCCCCAAGCTCAACAGAAACCAGTTGTTCCCAATCTGCTGTTACCATCAGCGCACCATTGCATATGCCAGCCATTGCACTTGGTTCCCATTTTCTTTGCCAAGGTGTATTAGCGGACGGCCCTCTGGCCGCCTACCCGAGAGATCGTAGGGTCACATACATCCAACTTCACAACTTGGCTGCTTGAGATTGGTTCTGCTCTTTTCTTCATTTCTTCCCAGAACAACTCTTTCCCACCCCAACACCACTGCCACCACCCCTCTTTTTATCCTGGTGTGAAACAATGGTAATTTGATATATGGTATTTATATTGGCATTTTTCAACCCAGTGTCACTAGATGTCACACACATTTGTGGTGCTTTGATGTTTGCAAGTCTAACCTCTGAACGTAAATTTGGTCAAATAATTGGAACAAAGGGAAACAGATACTTGATATGAAAGCCATAATGACGGTGACTTGTGTCATGGGAGAAAACATAAGGTCAGTTTCTCCCTCTACTGACAATACTAAAGGGAAAAAATGGATTCAAAGCTAGGATTTCAGGGCCCAGCAGTGTTCTTCCATTAGCATGTTAGGCAACTACACAGTATGTGTTAGTTTTGAAAGACAATTCACTCAAGGAAAACACCATCTCAACTTTGCCCTCTCACCATGTCCCCTACTCCCTGTGCCCCCCATTTCCTAGGTTATGTCATTTTCTTTCTCAGGGTCCTCTTTGGTGGGCAGCCACTCTCCCCAAGATGTTGTCATCAGTTTTCTGCAGTCCAAAGAGGGTCTGAGTAGGTACCAGTCTTCCTGCCTCATCGCTCTTCTCTTTGTGTAGATTTCAGCCACAAAACTGTCATTCACTCTAGGGGACCCCTACTAAAGGGTAACTTCAGGTGTGCAGCCCTGAGCTCCAGGGCTCTGCACCATCCCGCACACTTGCTGGAAGGCTGGAAGTGAAGACCTTATTAATAGGAGCATAATTGCAAGGGAGAATCATGGTTCTGCAGTCTGGTGTAGACACTGGAATAACAGCACAGAAAAATCGTGACTCCCAGTATCTTCTAGAATAAGGAATTTTCCCTCTTTAACACAAGGGCCCTCCTTGTCATTGACCTTAGCTAAACCATGGCAATTCATAAATAGAGGAAACATTAATGAATTAAAAGCATTCCTTATTTTTTTAACTAATATTTGCACATTTTCTTAGTCTCTTTCCAAGTCCTTGCCTCTTTATTTTTATTTTTTCCTTTGACAGATGATATCCCTTCCTGGATCATTCATTTCACCTTGGTTTCTAACTTTAGATTTGCTTGTTATTTGACTTAGCAGGTGCAACAAAAACAAGAAATAAATGTGCCCACCCCAGTTTCCGCTTAACTGAAAAGCTTAAAATAAATTTTTGAGTTATATATCATAAAGCTTTGAAATTTCTTTATTAATTGATGAAATACGAATTCTAAATTCTAGCATTGAAGCTTTTCACCAAAAGAAGCCTCTCCAAAATAAATCTTTTGCAGCAAAGTGATATTTATTGAGTTATATGGAAAAGATGGCTTGTATTTTTGAGATTATTACAACACACTGTGCAGAATTGGACAGATGTTTCGTGGTGTTTGGTTTCC
Source organism: Cacajao melanocephalus (assembly GCA_963573385.1). Classification (NCBI taxonomy): domain Eukaryota; kingdom Metazoa; phylum Chordata; class Mammalia; order Primates; family Pitheciidae; genus Cacajao; species Cacajao melanocephalus. The sequence continues at coordinate 123,948 of CAUYLG010037108.1, read as the reverse complement.
CTTTCTTCTCTCTCCTGCTCACTCTGCATCATAGCGGCAGCTTATTTCTCTAAGGCTGGACAGCCTGGCTCTCGGCAGTGACGTCCTCCCACACCTGGTCACAAGTAGTAATGGCCGTGCTATACACAGCATTATGCTTAACAGCGTGTTGCTCTTCTGAGCCTGTTGTACTCACTGATTTCCCTTTTTTTTAAGAAAAAAAATAGCTCTTGTAAAAGGTCACAATAACTCCATGCAGCTGATACTGCAGTGGTTCCTAGGCCATTCTTCATCTGCTCTGGACATCTCAGGCATACCCAATGCTTGGTGGATAATGACCAAACTCCTGTCATGTGGATGCACGTGAATGGGTAGCAGGGAGTCAGGATCCTCTTCTCCAGCAACCCATTACTGCTGTATAACTTGCATAAGCCTCCCTGGTGACTCTTGCTGGAACCACTCCATTGCCCTCCAGCTCCCCAGCCTTCTCAGTAATAAACATGCTGGCCAGATCTGTTAGCCTGCAAAGAGAACTCTCCCCAGTCACCATAGTCCATTCTCCTTCCTGAAGGCTTGGGGCAGACTATTCATTTATTTAGAGAAGAGCTATACAGTCTTTCTGGCCCCATCTTAAACATCTTCTGTTGTGCTGCACCCCAGATAATGTCTCAGATGCTTTGGGGAATCTTTAACAGCTGAATTTGAGTCAGTCCTCTTAGACTGTACTTCCAGCCTGTGTGTAAACCCCCACTCATTTCCCATGGATGGTGGAACTCCATCATTCTTTCATCTCGGCATTCACGGCATGCTTTCCTTGGCAACCCCTGGTCACATGTCGTCGGGCTGGGCAGGAAGCATCCCTGGGTGCGTGCTCTGCTTCTCCCTCTCAGGAAGCCCGGTTTCATCCTTAGTTGCCCCTCATGCCCGCTGTCGGCTGGTTATAGCACTTCCACCGCTACTGTCAAATAGGAAGTGATCGAAGCAGGGGGCAAAGAGAAAGCCCATGTTTGTTCTAAGCAGAAAAGCAGGAAGAAAAAAAAGAAAGAAAAATACCTGTTGACCTGAGAGAAGTAAATTCCAGAAGGGAACCAAGAACTCTTCCCTTCCCTGGTGAGTATTTCCATTATTCCGTTAAGGTTTAATATGCATTCAGATTACTTTTACTAAATAGTACACCATAAAGCTTTTGTTATATATTAAATGTAAACTGAAAGGAATGTAAACATATGTATTGTTAATTATAAATATAGATAAGTAATGACATAATAGATGAAAAAGTCTTATTCAGATGTATCACATTCATTTTACATTACCCACCTATTGTTGCATGGTAGAATAGTTTTTTGTCTCTGAATATGTGAATAACTTGACTTGCGTTGATCTTTTTACATATTTAATAAAAAAAATTATATGTTAAAATCTGCCTGGAGTTATAGATTCTTAAATTTTTATGCTGAAGCTTCCCTTTTTACTAAGCAAGCGAATAGGAATAGATTTGTGTGGATTTACATTTTATTATTATCTACACAGGCATTGTCTATTTTTTATTGATAGCAAATGTGGTTAACAAGAGTTACAGATTCATATTTGATATCAAATGTAGCAGCTATAATACCTTTTAAAAACTTTACCAAACAAAAAACATAAAGAGAAAACATTCCCTTGGGAAACATTCTACTTGCAAGCCAACAGAATCTTAGCTCCTGCAGGTCCAGCATACTCCATCTGGATGAGACAGCGCTGGGCAAATAGGAAACTGTGGGAGAAGCGGGTAGGTGTTTCTAAGTAAAGCTTTGTGGCAGAATGACCTGCTTGACGAAAGCTCTTTGAATAAGTAGGTTTTGCCCCCTTGTTTGTTGACTTTAAAGGGTGATGATTTATCGACATAAACTATAACCTCCCACAATTTAACAGGTACAGGAATAGGTGAAAAGAGAAATGTATTTCAGCTGGCCCAGTAATCACCTGTGGAGACTGCAGAACAGGTCACAATGGGATGCGGACTTTACCCTGGAGCCTACAGGTTGCTGAGCTTCGTACCCTTTTCACCCTAAAGGGTGCCAGCCTTCCCTATGCTCCTTCCAAGCACCACCTAGAGGCAAGTTTGGTTTCTCCACTGTCCTTTGGCCACTATTTTCCAGTCACTTGCCTTTAGGCACGTTTCTATTAAAAGAAGTGGGAAAATAACAGAAGGCAAAGATATTACCCGTCTTCTCCATCTACGTTCATTTCCTCCCAAGGTACACTTGTGACAGAAGTTCAAGAGCCATTACCTGAAATCTCATGCTCAATGCACATGTGTGTTTCCCGTTTAATCCACAAATTCTGGGGCTTTAAACACTTGATCTTACACTTAGACATTTGTGCACAAACATACATGTGATTCATCTTAAAATGTACAATGGTTGACTCTAGTAACTCTGTCACTGTTGGTACAAAGGTGGTGAAATAACATGCATGTTCCATTTCATGAAATCTGACATCATCTCTAAAAATTTGTTGCTTCTGGTATTATGGGTAGGCTTAAGTCGAGACACCCTTTCCCAAAAACAGTTAATGGAATTCCACTGAATTTGAGTTATAAAATGCCAGTTTATCTTCTAAAACACACACACATACAACTTCGTTTGTGAGTTGTTTTATTCCTTTTAACTGCTGGAACACAACTGTGATCATTAATTAAGGCTGCTATCACTAGTAATAACTTTTACTGACCCAGTTTCTCAGCACTGAGGCAATGTTGCCAAACAGCACAAGTGATGGATAAGAACATCTCCCTGGATATCCAATAGCTCCTGTCTTGCTGAACTAGGAACTCATAAAAGATGTTTTCCATTCATTAGAGAAGCTCTGGGTTTATTTGCCTAAAGGAAAGCAAAGCCAAGGAGAAAATCCACTGATCCCTGGAGGACCTCCACCTGGCACAGGGACTTTGGATCACAAGACTGCCCCAAGGGCAGATCCCCCAAGGGCAGATCCCCCAAGTCTGAGCTGGACCCCATATCTTGTATAGATTAGGCATACACAGAAGGTGCATCTGCTGAGGCTGCGCTTCTGTTTTGGGTTTACAAATGTAATCAAAATGGAAGGCCCAGCTGAAGTTAATTTGTTGGATGCCTTTTTCTCTCAATTCACATGAAAAAAAAATTAACTTTGTAGCTTCCGAGTTTTATTTTCTAAAACAGGTTTCTTGTGGTATTTTGCAACTATTTTATCATCAAGCCTGGGGATAAATTGTTTTTAAAGGGTAATGATGTATTAACGCACCCTTGAATTTACGATTCTCAGTAGGAAACTAGCCCAAGACCTAAAGGTGTTCTTTTCTATAGAATAAAAACGTTAAGTACGTTTCCTTCTATGGTGCTAACATCCCTCATATTTTTATACTATGGTATTTCTTTAGGTCTTAAAGGTTATCCATATATAATAAAAAATTTTAAGATATGTTTAGTAAAATGTTTTTGTCAAATCTGACAGCTTAAATGAAATTTGGAAATTAAAAAATGAAAAGATCTCATAAATGTGTTGAGAATTTTATTCTGATCCAGTTCACAGCTTACTACTAGAATGCTGTCTTCTATTTATTATGCAGATGAAACATGAACTCCTAACGGAACAGTTTTTTTCCAGCCTGAAAGATCTTTTAGAAAAAGACCACAGAATACCAGGCTAAATGTTAGTCTCTTATAGGCTACACAATGTCAAGATAGGCTCAGAGGCCATCCTCTCCTGCAAAGACATTGTCCAGTAACCCAAGCTCAAAAAAAAAAAAAAAAAAAAAAGAGGCAGAGAAGGAAAATGTGAATTTTACCCCAGAACATTTTTTTTATGTTTCACTTTAAGTTCTGGGATACATGTGCAGAATGTGCAGGTTTGTTACATAGGTATACATGTGCCATGGTGATTTGCTGCACCTATCAACTCATCATCTAGGTTTTAAGCCCTGCATGCATTAGGTATTTGTCCTAATGATCTCCTCCCATTTGACCCCCACTCCCCGGCAGGCCCCAGTGTATGTTGTTCCCCTCCCTGTGTCCATGTGTTCTCATTGTTCAACTCCCAATTATGAGTGAGAACATGTGATTGGCTTTCTGTTCCTGTGTTAGTTTGCTCCGGATGATCACTTCCAGCTTCATCCATGTCCCTGCAAAAGGCATTATCTCATTTCTTTTTTATGGCTGTATAATATTCCTTGGCAGATAATATACCACATTTTCTTTAACCACTTTCATTGATGGGCATTTGGGTTGGTTCCATGTTTCTACTGTTGTGAATAGTGCTGCAATAAACGTACATGTGCATGTGTCTTTAGAGCAGAATGATTTACATTCCTTTGGGTATATACCCAGTAATGGGATTGCTGGGTCAAATGGTATTTTTGGTTCTAGACCCCTGAGGAATCACCACACTATCCTGCACAATGGTTGAAGTAATTTACATCCCCACCAACAGTGCAAAAACATTCCTATTTCTCTACAGCCTTGCCAGCCACCTGTTGCTTCTTGACTTTAATAATCACCATTCTGACTGGTGTGAGATGATATCTTCCTGTGGTTTTGATTACATTTCTCTAAGGATCAGTGATGAGCTTTTTTTCATGTTTGTTGGCCAAATGTCTTCTTTTGAGAAGTATCATCTGTTCATATCCCTTGCCCATTTTTTTTGTTTGTCTGTTTTTCTGAGATGGAGTTTCACTCTTTTTGCCCAAGCTGGAGTGTAATCTCAGCTTACAGCAACCTCCACCTCCCGGGTTCAAGCGATTCTCCTGACTCAGCCTCCTGAGTAGCTGGAACTATAGGCACATGCCACCATGCCTGGCTAATTTTTGTATTTTTAGTAGAGACGGGGTTTCCTTATGTTGGCCAGTCTGGTCTCGAACTGACCTCAGGTGATCCTCTGGCCTCAGCCTCCCAAAGTGCTAGGATTACTTTTTGATTTTTTTTTTTTTGTAAATTTGTTTAAGTTCCTTGTAGATTCAGATATTAGACCTTTGTCAGATGGGTAGATGACTGTGAAAATTTTCTCCCATTCTGTAGGTTGCCTGTTCATTCTGATGCTAGTTTCTTTTGCTGTACAGAAGCTCTTAAGTTTAATTAGATCCCGTTGTCAATTTTGGCTTTAATTGCAATTACTTTTGGTGTTTTCATCATGAAGTCTTTGCCCATGCCTGTGTCCTGAATAGTATTGCCTAGGTTTTCTTCTAGGGTTTTATGGTTTTGGGGTTTACATTTAAGTCTTTAATCCATCTTGAGTTAACTTTTGTATAAGGTGTAAGGAAGGGGTTCAGTTTCCGTTTTCTGCATATGGCTAGCCAGTTTTCCCAGTACCATTTGCTGAATAGAAGATTCTTTCCCCATTACTTGTTTTTGTCCAGTTTGTCAAAGATCAGATGGTTGTAGATGTGTGGCATTGCCTCCAAGGCCTCTGTTCTGTTCCATTGGTCTATATGTCTGTTTTGGTACCAGTACCATGCTGTTTTGGTTACTGTAGCCTTGTAGTATAATTTGAAGTCAGGTAGTATGATGCCTCCAGCTTTGTTCTTTTTGGTTAGGATTGCATTGGCTATACAGGTCTTTTTTGGTTCCATATGAAATTTAAAGTAGTTTTTTTCTATATCTGTGAAGAATGTCAATGGTAGTTTGATGGGAATAGCATTGAATCTATAAATTACTTTAGCAGTATGGCCATTTTCACAATATTGATTCTTCCTATCCATGATAATGGAATGTTTTTCCATGTGTTTGTTTCCTCTCTTATTTCCTTGAGCAGTAGTTTGTAATTCTCCTTGAAGATGTCATTCATTTCCCTTGTAAGCTGTAATCCTAGGTATCTTATTCTCTTTGTAGCTGTTGTGAATGGGATTTCATTCATGATTTGGCTCTCTACTTGTCTATTGTTGGTGTATAGGAATGCTTGTGATTTTCACACATTGGTTTTGTATCCTTGTGTAATGAGATTGGTTTGAGGTAGGAACTGTACTCACTTTGGAGGACAGGCAAGAGGAGCCCCCAGGCTCTGGATGGGAAGCTGAAGGCTGACCAAGGGTGGATGAGGCAGGGGGCCTGCGAATGGGACCCCACAGAGGCCATACGCAGGACAAGAGCAGCACCCGACTCCAAGCTTCATCCATTCTATGGAGGTCTGTGGTCATTTTGCCCATTCACCTTGCTCCTCTGGAGAAACCATACCTTGGAAACGACAGAGGGAATCGACTGCTGCTTCACAGGAAGGGTTCCATTCATGGTCACATTTCGATCCTGAAAAGGATGGGGATATTGAAGCGTTGACTGCCTCCTCAAGAAGAAACAGGAAGTAGTAATTACCAAACAGAGGTTCCCTTTAAATTTAAAATGTATAGCCAAGAAAGCAGCTAACACTACCTTAAAAAGACCCAAAATAAATATTTAAGCTAAAAAAAAAGCAGAGGGCTGGGGAGAGGGCATGTTTTTGCTTTGTCCTCCAATTTGATTGTTTTTTAAAGGCTGAGCACCAAATATGGGTGAAGCACAGAAGTCAAAAGTAATTTTACTCCTAAAATATATCATTATCCTTTTTTTTTTTGAGAGGGACTCTTGCTCTTTCAGGCTGTGGTGCAATCTGGGCTCACTGCAACCTCTACCTCCCAGGTTCAAGTGATTCTCCTGCCTTAGCCTCCTGGGTAGCTGGGACTACAGGGGCACACCACCACACCCAGCTAACATTTTGCATTTTTAAGTAGAGATGGGGTTTCACCATGTTGGCCAGGCTGGCCAAAGTGCTGGAATTAAGGCACGAGCCATCACGCCCAGCCTCATGTCACTATCCTTAAGTTATTCTAATGGAGCTCTATAGAGAGGGGTATTCTGAATCCATTAAGTTAGGTCCTGCCTTAGTCCAAAAAAGTAAACTGAAGCTGTTTGTATATTTTTAAGGCAGTATATTACATATAAGTGAGGAAACCAGCATGAAGGGAAAGTAAGGCAGGAGAGAAAAGATGAAGCCAGAGGTAAAGTTAGGAGGCTTAACACATGCCCTAAGGTCTTTTAGACTTTTTACTCGGACTAAAGGAGAAATAATTACCTCTGTGCTTCCTAGTAGCCAATAGAGAGGACAGTACAATCAGCCCTCTGTATCTGCATGGTCCACATCCACAGATTAACCATGTATCAAAAGTATTTAAAAATAAATAGAAAAGAATACAAAATTCTTAAAATACAATATTACAACTACATATAGTCCCTGACATACAATGGTTAAACTTACAATTTTTGGACTGTATGATGAGTTTATCAGGATACTGAATGCATTTTCAACGTATGACATTTTTGACTTAAAAATGTGTTTACTGAGAACCTCATTGTAAGTTGAGAGCATCTGTACTTCCTTTTACATTGCATTAGGTATTATAACTAATCTAGATATGATTTAAAGTATACGGGAGAATGTATGAGGGTTGTGTGCAAATACCATACCAGTTTCTATCAGAGACTTGAGCATCATGGATTTTGGTATCTGCAGGGGCAGTATGGGGGAGGGAGGTCCTGTTTAAAGTGTCCATCAGGTGAAAACAAATCAGTTACTTAGGAGTACAGATACTTAGCCTAAGAGAAATTTCTTGGTGTTAACTTCTAGGAAGAAATTGAATGATGTAGGGAGCCTGACCTTAACAACATCTCACAGCAAATACAGTAACACTGTAGTAGGACTGCTTCCAACTACCCCGATGACCTAATGCCAAGATATGGTTCAGTTGAAAGCAATCTACCAGGGACTAGAGCTGTCTGTACATGTAAACAGCTCCTGGGAGGTCAGGCTTCATCCCAGAATAAACTATAGAGTCACAGAGCAATGATGGGGGCGAGGGGAAGGGCACTGCAAGTGCTACTCCCTGTAGCTTAAGCTTAGATAAATACTGGATGGCAGTGTGACCTTGACAACTACTAGAGGACAGGCGCCAAATGCTGCTGATGATCAACACCCGCTTCCTTTCCCAACAGTCAGCCCATGGAGAGGAGGGGCTGCTCTCACGCTGCAGGCTGAGGAGCCTGGCCAGGCCACAGGCCACAGGCCACCCCACCCCTGGCGGGTGGGAGGAGGGGGCTGCAGGCCAGGTCATGCTTTTCCCCAGAACTTTCATGAGGGTTTGACTTTTTTGTGAGTCTGTTTAGGTTTTGGTTTTGGTTTTTCAATTATCCTTGGCAATTTACTGAGAGGGAAATTTTCAGTGTAGATTATAGCTATGAAACTATTAGCTATTCCACACTCCTGTAAGCCTTAAAATTGTCCTGGAGAAAGCCCACTGACAAATGGCATGCTTCCTAGGTCAAAACGCCAAGTCTGTAGGGGAAAAGAGAATGATATTTTAATAGAAATCTTATTATATCTATAAAACCCTTTACAGGTTGCCAAATGGCTTCACGAATGATCATTATTAGAGGAGAAAGGGAATAGGCTTTGAAAATTACCTAACTGGATTCCAATTCCAGCTACACCACTTCTACCTATGTACTTTTAAATAAATTGCACATAATTTCTGAGCCTCAGTTTTCTCATCTGAATATATAGATGATACCTACTTTGCACAGTTGTTTTGAAAAATAAGTGAAGATGGTGTGTATAAAGTACCTTGCATATAGTCCATATTTATTAAATGGTGGCCAGGTGTGGTAGCTCAAACCTGTAATCCCAGCACTTTGGGAGGCCAAGATGGGTGGAGCATTTAATAAGAAGAGCAGCCTGGCAAATGTGGTGAAACCCCATCTCTACTAAAAAAAACAATAATAATACAAAAGTTGGCTAGGCATGGTGGCATGCACCTGTAATCCCAGCTACTCAGGAAGCTAAGGCACAAGAATAGAACCCGGGAGGCAGAGGTTGCCATGAGCTGAGAATGCGCCACTGTACTCTAGCCTGGGTGTGAGAGTGAGACTCTGTCTCAAAAAAAAAAAAAAAAAAAAAAAAGGCTATGCGCGGTGGCACACGCCTGTAAACCCAGCACTTTGGGAAGCCAAGGCAGGTGGATCACCTGAGGTCAGGGGTTCAAGACCAGCCTGGCCTACATGGTGAAACCTCATCTCTACTTAAAATACAAAAAATTAGCTGGGCGTAGTGGCAGGCACCTGTAATCCCAGCTACTTGGGAGGCTGAGGCAGGAGAATAGTTTGAACCTGGGAGGTGGAGGTTGCAGTGAAGTGAGATGGCGCCACTGCACTCCAGCCCAGGCGACAGTATGAGACTCCATCTCAAAAAAAAAAAAAAAAAGGAAAGAAATGTGAGCTATTATTACTAATTTTGGCTTTGATAGCAATCCTGTGAGGGAGGTAATACAGATATTATCAATATGATAATAAAAATCTTATTAGCCTGATGCTAAACATTTCAATACCACCCACTGCTTCCACTGCCCTGCAGCAAGAGCAGTCCTAGGCAGCCATATGTTATGTGGTTCAGAGTAGGTGCCTAACCCAGGGCCAGTCAGTATTTAGGGTTTTCAAGTGACCACATGGTCTGCCTCTCTGACCTTGGCAATTAAACCCTCCCTCTGCCCTCCCCTCCCCTCTCATTTGCACTAAGGATTGAGGACCTTAGCAGTGAGTACCAGAACTTGAATGGATGCACATGGAACATAGCCATGAGGAAGGATCACAGCATGCTGATGTCACATATGAGCAGTTGCTCTGAAATAGAAAAAAGGTGAAAGTGGTCAAAAGAAAAGAGAGGCCCAGGCATGCAGGCTCCCACCTGTAATCCCAGCACTTTGGGAGGTTGAGGCAAGAGGACTGCTTGAGGCCAGGAGTCTGAGGCCAGCCTGGTCAACGTAGCAAGACCTCATCTCTAAAGAAAATTTAAAAATTAGCTGGGTGTGCTGACGCACACCTGTCGTCCTAGCCACCTGGGAGGCTGAGGCAGGAAGATGGCTTGAGCACAGGAGATTGAGGCTGCAGTGAACTATAATTACACCACTGCACTTCAGCCTGGGAGGCAGAACAAGACCTTGTCTCTAAAAAAAAATGAAAGAGATCGAGACCATCCTGGTCAACATGGTGAAACCCCGTCTCTACTAAAAATACAAAAATTAGCTGGGCATGGTGGCACGTGCCTGTAGTCCCAGCTACTCGGGAGGCTGAGGCAGAATTGCTTGAACCCAGGAGGCAGAGGTTGCAATGAGCCGAGATCACGCCATGCACTCCAGCCTGGGTAACAGAAGTGAAACTCCATCTCAAAAAAAAAAAGAAAGAAAGAAAGAAAAAGGAAAACAGAAAAATCAGACACTCAGTAAAGAAACAAGGAAGGTTTTAAATAAGATTTTTCTGGAATCTAGCTGACTGGCTTTATAGAGCTCACATTTACGTGTAATCTTCACATACGTCAGAGGTAACTTAAATGAGTCTCTTCCTTGCAACCTAAGACATTCTTATGAAGTGAGGCTCTTGAAAGGGAATAGCCTTCCCAAGTTTATAGAACAGAAGGGACCTTCAAGACAATCCAATGCTAGGCCCAGCTGAGCACCCAGATGACAGCCAGCATCACCTACCAGCCCTGTGTGGGAAGAAGCCAAACTGGACATCCAGCCCCCTTGGGCATTCAGATGACTCTGAGCATCTGTCCATCTGACAGCAACCACAGGAGAGACATCAAGCAAGAACTGCCCCGCTATCCTATGGAATCATAAGAGCTAATAATAAATTGGTTCAAGTCACTAAGGTTAGGGTGGCTTCTTGTGACACAGCAATAGATAACTAGAATAGTGTAGTAGACAGTGAATTATAGATTTCATTTTGTTATTCTGTACAGGCATTATGCAAAAAGAATGTGAAATGAGTCACATTTATGCTGTAACAGCTGTGAAATAATTTGAGCGTATCACTTTGGTGAACTTCATAAAATTAAGTGTAAAATGAGAGAATGAGACTAGATGATCTTTAACATCCCTTGGGTCTTAAAAATTCTATTCCCAATAAGCTACACAATCAAAAACAACATGGCCCCCGGGGGATAGTTTCCTGAGCTAGGCATAGCTTTCCTACCCTAGAAGCGGAGGATAGGAGGGGTGGGGAGAAAGAGGATAGGAATCCAATACAAGTAATTTTTATAGGCTGATTCCCAGCACATAGTAGATGCTCAAAAAAGTTGTTTGAATTTAAATGTCCCTTTGCTGGGTGCTTTGATTTGTTTTTCTTACTCAGTTATTTGATCTGAGGTCACTTCCCATACAAATGCAATAAGAAAGAGGAATCAGAAACACAGACAGGTCCAAAGTGAATTTTTGACATGAATTAGTTTTGTTGTTTGTTCTTTGTTTTTTGTTTTCCAGACGGAGTCTCACTCCGTTGCCCAGGCTGGCGTGCAGTGGTGTGATCTCAGCTCACTGCAACCTCCGCCTCCCAGGTTCAAGTGATTATCCTGTCTCAGCCTCCCAAGTAGCTGAGATTACAAGTGCGTGCCACCATGCCCAGCTAATTTTTATATTTTTAGTAGAGACGGGGTTTCACCATATTGGCCAGGCTGGTCTCAAACTCCTGACCTTGGGTGATCCACCCAAAGTGCTGGGATTACAGGTGCGAGCCACTGCGCCCGGCCATGAATTAGTTTTTAAATGATTTCCATTTTGTTCCTTTACTCTCCTCTATAGACTTGTACCAAAGTTCCCAAAGTTTTCCAGGCAATGGGCATGTCTAAGCAACCTGCTGCCTCTTGGGTTATCCCAGTCAGGGGGCTGATCAGGTGAAAGCCACAGAGAAATCACACAGTATATACAACACTCATCCTTCATACAACCCCCTCTCCATCGTAAGGACCTGGCCACACCTGCCTCCACCTTATTTGTGGCACTTTTTTTTTCCATTTCCTGAAAAGAAACAAAACATCATATATTTACCATGCACACTCTGTCGTGGCCATTACTCAGTTACTCAGTTTTTGATGCAGTGGATGGGACAAGTGCCAACTCCTCCAGCCTTTCTAGAGGCCCTGTAACGGCAGAGAGGATCACAGAGCAGGAGAAACAGGGCCAGTGAGAGACTCCAATGTCACTCCTCAGACCAACATTGCTCTGCACCGTTGAACAGCAAACAAGCGCACATCATGGTGACCAGGGAGGGAGCTAGGCTAAAAGAAGTTCATTAAAAATCTCCATTATCTATAAAGATTTCCCGTTCTTCCTGCTCTGCTCTCTCCCCCAAACTTCCTTCTCCTGAAAAATACCTTGTACTAAGAACTAGAAAACCTGGGTTATTTCCAAAGGGAAGGTCATGGGAAATGCTTCCTTTGGACAGATTTCTTCATTGGTTATGATTTAAAAAACAGCTCAGGGCTAATTTAAAACACATATTTTACTGGACATGCTGTTCACTTTCAACACAGAAATCACACTGTATACCTTTCTCCATATTCCCAACTTCTGAATATCCAAGGAGGAAACATAATCATTGCCTCATTCATCAGGATAATGGCTCCCAGTTGCCCAGTGAGAACCCGCAGTGCACTCTGCTTTAGCCACCTCTAATGATAACAAAGGCAGTGACCCCACAGATGGTCTGTTCTCTGATCCTTCCCACATACACTGAGTCATTCTTCTAAAAGCCCAGTGAATAAGGACTCATCTTTTAAGTGTAGCAAGTTATTGGGTTATTTATGAAATTTATTCAGCCTCCTTCTCTGGAACCTAGGATAATAGCAATAGTCTTGCTGTATGCCCTTAGCCTGGTGTATAATAGGTGCTCAGTGAATCATAGTTACATACATGTGCAGGGCACGGTGTCTCGCACCTGTGATCACAGTGCTTTGGCAGGCTAAGGCAGGAATATTGCTTGAGGCCAGGAGTTGGCCATCAGTGTGGGCAACATAGTGAGACCACATCTCTAAAAATACAATAATAATAATTAACCTGTAGTTCTAGCTACTCTGAAGGCTGAGCCAGAGGTTCAAGGCTGCAGTGAGTCTTGATCAAACCATTGCACTCCAGCCTGAGTGGTCTCTTTTAAAAAAAAATAGTTACGTAGATGAGCACAGTGTATAACTACCTACCTATATATAGTTACTAGTAAGGTTATTTAGCTAATTTTTTTTTAAATAGAGACAAGGGTCTCACTATTGCTTAGGCTGGTCTCAAACAGCCTTCCAAAGTGCAGAGATTATAGATGTGGGCCACTGTGCCTGGCCGGTTTGGCTAATTTCTAACCTTTTACTACTAAACTCTATGCACCATCATCATGTAGACTATGTCTGCTTGGCTCACCGTCCTATCCTTAGCACCTAGCACACTTAACTGATACAAAGAAGGTGCACAGTATACTTATGAATGAATGGAATGAAAAGTGCCTAGATGTAAGGTTGTTAAGAGGATGTAATAAAATAATATGTGCAAAGAGCTTAGCATTGTGCCTGGCACATAGTTATACATTGTTGGCTGCTGCATTAGTGGTGGTGATGGTGGTATTGGTGTAATTTCTCTCAGTTCATACCCAAACTAAAGTGTGATATACAAGAGGGATATTCTCTCTGTTCTCCAGAGACAGTCATCCAGAGATGGCCCCTATACTACTGCTCCTTATTAGGCCCCAGCACAACCATCAGCACTTCTAGCTCTAAATTCCTGCCTCCCCTTCCCATAGTTCATCCACCTGCCATACATTCAACTCTCTAATGTATTTTGAGTCCCCATAAGAATAAAGACTTTCATGGTTAACTGATAAGTGGTAAGCTTTCTGCTCAACACTGGATCTGCAGTGCTTTTTGGATCTACACATTCTAAATGGTCACTTTTGACAGAAGGTGACTGGAGAGCATCAGTCACCTACCATTGTCTTAGAAGTGAGAAGTACCTTGCCTCAGGTCAACACAGGTTTCTTCTGAAGAGGTTAGATCTTCTCTCTTAACACATTAGGTTGTGATTGCTGGTGTTGAAGACTGTGTTCACCCTAGGGCATGATTTTAGGGCTGGGACCATTTTGTCCACAAATTTAATTCCCCAGCACCTAGTGGTTTTGAGCACATAACAGAACATAGTTTACCAAATAAAAGAAAGAAGGGAAAAGATGCAGTGGTAAAGTTTAACATTAGAGTTATTTCCCGTACATTCATTTTTCTCTCCACTAACACAGAGAACACACATTTAATTTCACATTAGAGAAAATTTACAATCCAGGTGGTCGGAACAAGAGAGATGAAAATGCAGAATTGCAGAGAGCCATGAAGCGTAACTTAACTCTCAGGAGCATGGAAGCTTAACATCATGACTTTTAAAAAGCTATCATTTATCATATGATGTGTTTTCAAGCCTCAGAGACCAAATTCCATCAATGAATATTAGATTCTGACTGTGTGATTGTGTTTGATTTTGGACTTTCCTTATTAAACCTCAAAACCAAAATTGAAAGGTCATGAATGAGAAAAATAAAATGTCAAGTTAGAAAAAGATTTAGCAACAAACACTGTACACCAATGATTTCAAAATGTGATTCTGAGACCCTTGGGGAGTCCCCGAGAGCTTCTTAGGGAGTCTTCCAAAATTATTTTCCCAATAAGCCTGAGATGTTATTTGTCTTTTTCATTCTTATTCTTTCACCAGTGTAAAGTGAATCTTTTCCAAGATTACGTGAGGTGTGATATCACAGCAAACAGCATGCAGAAGCAGATAGCACAGTCCAACTGTCCAACAGTCCAACTGGCAGAAAAGTAGTGCTTCTAGCAGCTGAGAGCAGCCACACTGAGAGTGGTGAAGTCGATGAACCCAGTGCTGGATGGCAGTTACTGCAGTTAGAGATATCCTGCAGATAACAAGATACAGAACTGCAGTGGAGGTGAGTGGTCAGAACCAGTGATGTGGATTTGAAGGTTAGTCCTCTGTAATGACAAGTAGCATCCAGCAGTGAATAAGCCCATGGAGTAAGTGAATGCAGAACATGGAGCTGTCCAAGGCAGAACCTGTGGGGACGGGTACATTTTGGAGCAGGAGATAAATAAGAACCTAGGAGATGTTGGGAAAGACTCACTCAGCGACCAGATATGCAGGGCCCTTGAAAAAGGTACCTTGGCATGACATAGCCAATAGATGGAAGGAAGAACAAAAGAGAGAAAGAAGGAAACCAGAAGGGACAGCCTCATGGAAGACTGGTCAACAATATCAAAGCCACATGAAAGACACGAATGTTAAATTCTGATAAGCTAATGGACTTGACAAGAACCGGACCACTGTCAGCTTCAAAAGTGAATTTTTAGTAAAGGAATGGGGTCAAAACAGCACATGAAAACTGCATGGGGAAAAATCTAAAAGCAGAGCCCAGCACGGTGGCTCACCTCTGTAATCTCAGCACTTTGGGAGGCTGAGGCAGGAGGATTGCTTGAGCCCAGGAGTTCCAGGCCACAGTGACCTATGATGGCACCATTGCACTCCAGCCTGGGCAACAGAGCAAGATCCTGTCTGTAATTTTTTTTTTAATTTTAATAAAAATATCTAAAATCAAAAGGAAAAAAATAAAAAGGATACAAAACCCAGCAAAGAAAGATTTTTGGTTTACACCATATAGGTACATGAAGACAATCCCCAAGGGCCTCAGAGCCACTGAAGGTGCTGAGGCAAAGAGAGGGTACCAGGGTATCTTGTGGGTACCAGGACACAGACTCTCCTCTTAAAACCACCCTGCTCCTAAGACTACTTCCTGGTCCATCAAAACAGAATCCTAAGGAAGCCTATTATTCACAGGTCAGCAAATATTAGGATGATGATGTAATGGTTAAAACATCTATTCTAGTCAGATATCATTTAAAAGGCAATATTTAGATTTGAATAGGTCTTTTCTTGCCATGAAATACAAATAATAAAAATCCAAGTATCAGAATTTCATGTAGGAAAAGAAATTGCTATGACAACCACAACTCAGTCTCCACAGAAAAATATAAATAGGAACCAGAATGAGAAAATTATAGAGAACTTTTTCTGATTTGGAAACAATTTCAACTGCGATTCTTTAATGTTTTGCTCATTTGGCTCTAATATGAGAACAAGAAAATATTCTTCCACTTCAATAGCTTCTTTGTATTACAAATTAAAATGACCAGCATGTACTGAAATGAAACTAGAAACCAACACCGTCTAGTGACTTACTCCACGAAGATAACCTTGTTCCCTTCACTGCTAACTTCTAACATTTAAAGGACTATACCTAAACTGTAAAGAATAACTTGCATCAAATGCATCATATTTATATTACAGGCCAAATAGTAAAAGCAGGTAACAGGGAATGTGAAATCACTACATCTTCAACCGCCAGGTTATAAAGCTTCAAGTCAGTTGTAAAGGACCAAAGTTTCCTACCTTTCCTCCAGCATTTTCCTTTCACCATGACTATTCTGAACTCCTGCTATGAAGTTTGCTATTATTTGGATGATGAGAGAAGGTAAAGTAGGGCAGAGTCCAATATTCCCAGCTTCTCTCAGGATAACCAAGGTACTCCCTGGAGGCACTCCCTGGAAGCCCACTCCCAAAGCCAGAACAATGAGACCTACAAGCCCAGCTGGGGTCTTCAGGGATTTGATCTTTTGCATCGTGCCTTTGGCTTAAGACATTTTCATTGCAAAGTCAGTAAGTGGGTTGTATACGGCTCTCTAATTAGCCAGGTTGTGGAATACCACCTAGGGCCCTTTAGAGTTCTGCCTCCTACCTGCACTTGTATATGCACTCAGTCCAGTGTCCTCAGATACAGTGCCCTAGCTTCATACCCACTTTTTCTCTCTCTCCACTGGTGTGCTTCTCATCTGGTCTGGCACTTTACTCAAGCTTTGGCCTACATTCTGTCATTTAATCGTCCATGGCTCTGTGCTCTGCAGCTCACAAGCCAAGCCGGCCCTGCTCTTCCCCTAAATGCATCTCCAGCTCCAGGAATCTGTTTGGAACTTCGAGCCACTTTCTTGTTGGGTGGAGTGGTTTGGACATGGACCAATTCTAACTACAGGCATTCTCCAACCGTACTGTGCTTCCTCCCGTGGCGCCCAAGTTCAACACCTTCCCAAACAGAAGGAAAGTGATTCACTGATTCAGTGTGCCTGACAAAAACAATCAGTCCATGAGAGAACTTTTGATGCTGCTGTTGAACCATAAGTAGAATCATCCCCTGTATGAGCAAAACTAATTAAAATCTGTCAGTTATGTCACTATAAATAAATTATAAATTAAAATGTTAACATCACCATATTCAGAGGACATTTGATAGATCTTTCATAAGTAAACTTATATAAATTGTAATCATTAGCAGGTACAAATGTCAAAACATACAAGTCACCTGAATTAAGTTCAAGTTCTATGAATCCAAGATCTTTAGTTTTGAGAATCTTTTATGTACCAACCCATATAAACTCCAAGTCTTTACACAGGATTATCAAAGCTCAGGGCATCCTGAGATACCTTCAGCCATCTCTAGCACCTCAAGGCCTAGGCAATATTAGTGAGACACCCATCTTTACTAAAAATTGAAAGGAAAAAAAACACCTAAATAGCTAGTCATGGTGGCATGTGCCTGTGGTCCCAGCTACTCAGAAGGCTGAGATGGAAGGATTGCTTGAGCCCCGAGTTCAAGTCTACAGTGTACCATGATCGTGCCACTGCACTCCAGCCTAGGAAACTGAGTGAGACCCTGTCTCAAAAAAGAAAAAAGATAGATGGCTAATAAATATGCAAGGTATTTACTGCCTGGATTTATCAAAGCAAGCTGGGTTCAAGGATTCACATCAAACTTTGGAAGAGCCTTTGCCAGGGAAATAACAGTAGTGAGGCCTTGAGATCCTTATTCACACTGGAGAAAGCAACACCGGATATGACGATAAACATGAGATAAAACCAAACATAAAGTAAGGACAAAAAACAAGAAGGCAGGAGACACCAAAGGGAGCAAAGCTTCATGCCACCTATCTCTCTTCAGGCTTTTCTACAGATAAGCCCTGCAAAGAAAAACACATAAATTAGCTTAGAAGACTTTCTAGTGATCATGCTAACCCTTAGAAGTCTAACATGCTTTCATCTTTGCCACACAGAAGTATTTGAGCTAAATACTATCTTTTAAAAACATCAAGATCGGGCCAGGCACAGTGGCTCATGCCTATAATTCCAGCACTTTGGGAGGCTGAGGTGGGTGGATCACCTGAGGTCAGGAGTTCAAGACCAGCCTGGCCAACATGGCAAAACTCTGTCTCTACTAAAAATTAAAAAAAATTAAAAATTAGCCAGGCGTGGTGGCAGGTGCCTGTAGTCCCAGCTACTTGGGAGGCTGAGGCAGGAGAATCACTTGAACCCAGGAGGGGGAGGTTGCAGTGAGCCAAGATCTCACCATTGCACTTCAGCCTGGGTGACAGAGCGAGACTCGGTCTCAAAAAACAAATCAAGATCCCCATTGTTGAGCATACTCCAGTTTTCCTGCCTCACAGCTATTTCCCCTTCCACCTCTGATCTCCTAGCAACCAGTGAACAAGGTGCAAGCCAATAATGGAAAAGAAAAAGGAGGATGGGAGAAGTTCTGACATTGCCTTTAATCTGCTTCACTGCTCTTTGCTCCCACTAAGGCCCTAGGCCCGGCTGAGAACTACAGTTTATCTTATGAAAGATCCATCTCTCTGGACACAGAACCTATGTCAAGCAGAATTTCGTGAGACTCAGTGTCTTTTTTTAAAAAAACACATCATTGCTGGCTTGAAGACTCTATCTTTTTCCAGAGGATCTAAGGTGGAAACTGTGCCACACAGCTAGTGAGTTTCACAGCAGAGCTTCAAATTCAGGCCGATCAGAACCAAGAGCCCCTTACTTTTTCCTCTAGTACCCTCTATTTCACATTTTTATGTTTAAACTTACCCGTAAGTGCTATGCAAAGTCTGCATAAAGGCAAGAAATTTCTGCAAGCTGGCAGAAAGAAAAAACCAGACATTTATAAATGAAGACTTGTTTTAATTCCACAATAAGTTGTACCATAGTAAAAACAACTGAAATATTTTACTGTCTGATTATAAAACAATATAGTTCTTGACCAGACACACTAAATTGCTCCCTAGAGCAGTAACAGCATCGCTAACATAATAATTGGTGTTGTTATATATATGTTATTTTAGAAGTACCAGCTAATACAGGTTGTTAAGGATTTTTAAAACCAGATGCCCAGCATTCCTAATGAGAACATGATAGAAACCTTAAATCTCAAAGAAAATGTCAATGCCAAAACAATAAATGATTTTAAATGTTCCTTCCACAGAATGCTGATTCTACATACCATGGCCAAGTATACATATGTAATCATTAGCAGGTTCACTGGCACACAATGGACCAGATGCGAACAGGACTCTAAATCGCTCATTTAAGCTCTCCAGACGCTGTCAGTCCTGAAAGACTGAATCAAATGAACCAACAGAGCACATGCAGTGGGAAGGGGGGCTGTGCACGTCATCCAGACCAACTGCCCATTCAGCACGAGTCTCCTTATAAGATCCCCAATGTTCAGTTACTTGGATGCATGCCAGAGTGAGGCCAGTCATCTGGTGACACCGACGGGGAGCTCACTACATCCAAGTAAAGGCCACCGCTCCCCCTTTGAACAGCTCTGTTTTATGATTCCTTGTAAGCAGCAGAGTAAATAAAATAGTGATTGGTCTGAGGACATGGCATTGAGTTTATTTTCCTCAGTAACACAAATAAACAAGAATGTCTCCAATCAAGTAAATCTAAAGGTAACTGTAACACATAAGTTTAGCCTAGTTGAAACAGATCAGGTAACCAGGCCAGTAAAGAAAGGATACCTAAACCATATGAACAAGTTCACATGAGGCATCCACATTACACAGAATTTTTGTCCTCAAATAAATTTGCCACCGAGATTAAAAAAAAAAAATCAGATTGCTGATTCAGTACTAATTGGTAAATACTGATTGGTAAATGCAGCATTTCAGCCAAAGGAGCTGGATTTCATTGTTTTATTAGAATCGCTGGATATAGTGGATCCTTCTCCAACTAGCTGACCTAGAGAGAGTGGATGCGGCATGGAGCTGAAACTGGCAACATGAAAGTTGCTCAACTATTCATATGGTTTGTGCGATTAGCTGAAATAGTAGAAGAACTAGGTTTCCAGACAAAAAATATAGGCATTGTGAACTTAGAATGTAGAGTGTTAAAAAGTAATATCTTACCCATATTATAGGCTGCCCAGGTAATTAACTGACACTCATACCAGTTTAAAAAAAAAAAAAAAAGAATATTTTAGAGAATCATTTTTTCAGTTCTTAAGCACTTTTTTCATCTTTAATATTTTTGTTTGTTTTTCAATGTCTTTTTCTCAGAGGGAAGGTTTTTCCCTCAAATAGTAGAACAGTTTAAGGGTTTGTAATCTAAGTAAACCTAAATATATCTTCTCCACATGTACATGCTCAAGATTACGACTTGTATTCTCTGAGTTTAATAAGCACTAGAGTTTGACTGTTTCTCATTAAAAAGAAAATGGAAGTAAGGCAGAAATTCAATAAATGTTCAAGTAAAATACAGCCATCCTAACATCTGTGTTATATTAGAGGAGACACAAGACAAAACATTGACTCTTGAGGTTGAATCTAAATTTCCTGCTGCAGTCCTGAAAGGGTTTGAGAGTCTAGATCAAAAAAGCAACCAAGAAAATGGGACCAAAAATGTCTTAAAGCATATTTCAAAAGCTATTAAATGCCTACATTTAGTTATTCCTTTGAGGCACCAATTTAGTCAGCAATTACCCAATAGCCACAAACAAAAATTAATAAAAATTCTGTGCCATGCTCAAATCCTTTTCCAAGTAAGAGAATATGCACCTGGGGTCTGTGTATCACAGGTGTCAAAGCACCTCCTCTGATTCTCATCTCTCTTATGAGATGTTGTTGAATTTCCACATCTTCCTCTGTAGTATATTTTTACATCACACATCACCCTTGAATTTCAAAAGATATTATTTCAGCTTCCTTTTCGAATTGACTAATCTCTAATTTTATAACTCATACTGCAAGAAGAAAATCAAAGCTCTCAATGGGTCAAAGGGCAATAAGCAAGACAGATTATCACCGCAAAAGCTAAAGAGCATGAAACCATGACCAGGATTCAGGAAATTATGTCCTTAATCCTGGCTTGCAGGTCTACAACCTCTCCCTTGTCAAACTGGGGAGTGAAACTGAGTTTTAAGGAAGTAATGTTGACCTACTAGGTGGCTATGTGGAAGCTTCTCTAAAATGCTGCAATTTACCAAAAGCATGCACACACATAGATGAAGAGTTTGTTATTCCAAACTCAGAGTGAAACAGCCTCTCATACCAAATTCCATGGTACAGTGAGGTACATATTTCTAAACCTTGCACATTAGAAAAATTTTCTCAACCATGAAGATTCTAATTTAATCAAGAAACTGGGCTTAGCAGGAGAGATTTACCATGAAGTCATTTTAGACAAGTCTTGTATCTTTTTTTTTTTTTTTAATGGAGTCTCGCTCTGTCGCCCAGGCTGGAGTGCATTGGTGTGATCTCGGCTCACTGCTACCTCTGCCTCCCAGGTTCAAGCAATTCTCCCGTCTCAGCCTCCCAAGTGGCTGGGACTGCAGGCACATGCTACCACACCTGACAGATTTTTGTATTTTTAGTAGAGATGGGGTTTCATCATATTGGTCAAGCTGGTCTCAAACTCTCAACCTCACGTGATCCACCTGCCTCGGCCTCCTAAAGGGCTGGGATTACAGGCGTGAGCCACCGCCCGGCTCTGTATCAATTTATATTTCAGTTTCAGCATCTAAGAAATCTAGATTCTATGCTTGATCCTCAAGACCTTTTGCTAATTTATTTCTTGTCCTATCTCAACAGATTATTAGCTCTCCGTTGGAACCAAACACATTCTGTCATTATTCCTTCTCCCTCACTGGTTACTCCTTCTCAGAATGTTTTGCTGGTTTCTCCCCTTAATATTGGAAGGTCCGAGGGCTCAGCTCTTGGTTTTCTTCTCTGTCAATACTCACACTCTTGAGAGCTCATCCAATCTATATATGCCCAGACTCCCAAATTTATATTTTCAGCTCAGACCTCCCTCTTGAAGTCCAGAATTCCATCAACTGCCTATTTAAATCTCCAATTGGATGTGTAACAGACATCTCAAGCTTACCATGTCCTAAATTGAACTCCTGATTTCTCCCTGACCCATCCTGCAAACATACTGCCCCTAGAGGCTTCCTGTTCTCAGCTGATGATAGCTCCATCTTACAGTTGCTCAAGACAAAAACCTTAGTGTCCCACTTGACTCTTACACTCCACATGCGATCCATCAGAAAACCTGTTCTGGAGGCCAGAAATCTGAAGTCAAGGTGCTCTTTGTTGCTTTAGGCCATCCAGTTTGCTCTGTTGTTACAGCAGCCTTAGGAAACTAATACACCCATTATTTGGGTGCCATAGATTGAGCTGAGACCTGGTTAGACATGCACATTTGGAAATAATGCAGGTTGTAACACATTCCTTGAAACTGAAGTTCTTCAACTGATTGTCTTATTTCTGAAGTGACTTTGTAATGATTACTTTAGGATCATTTCATTGATAAAATACATCATTGGGAATAAAGGAATTGTCTTTCTACTCTAGTTATCAAAAAGATCCTCTCATTGCAAAGAAACAGGAACACTTATACACTGTTGGTGGGAGTGTAAATTAGTTCAACCATTGTGGAAAGCAATGTGGTGATTCCTCAAAGAGCTAAAAGCAGAATTACCACAGCGATCTCATTACTGGGTATATACCCAAAAAAATATAAATAATTCTACCATAAAGACACATGTACAATAATGTTCATTGCAGCACTATTCACAGCAGCAAATCATGGAATCAACTAATGCCCATCAATGGCAGATTGGATAAAGAAAATGTGGCACATATATATATACCATGGAATACTATACAGCCATATAAAAGAATGATGCCTTTTGCAGGAACACAGATGGAGTTGAAGGCTGTTACCTTTAGCAAACTAATGCAGGAACAGAAAACCAAATACTGCATGTTCTCACTTATAACTGGGAGCTAAATGATAAGAACTTATGAACACAAAGAAGGAAACAACAGACACTGGGGTCTACTTGAGTGGGTAGGGTGAGAGGAGGGAGAGGAGCAGAAAAGAGAAATATTGGGTACTGGGTGTAATATCCGGATGATGAAATAATCTGTACAACAAACCCCCATGACACGTGTTTACCTATACAACAAACTTTCACATGTACCCTCAAACCTAAAAACCAAGAAAAAAAAATTTTTTTAATAAAAAACAAAAACAAAAAGATCCTCTCTTGTGAGTCCAAGAGAGAATAACTAAATGGCCTTATAATTTCTACAGGCAAGCTGGCCTACAAAGCTGAAGGTCAGAAAACATTCTGTACTATTAATTGGCAAGTACATGTTTGAACTGGATTCACAAAGAGGGAGAAAATTTGGAAAATTACTTAAATTTTTCAAATATGACTAAATTCAACCTAATTGGATCAAATTTTAGAAAAATTATGGCTTGAGTTACCTGGACTGACTGTCTATAATTCCTTACTTTCTAGAGTAATATGCAATTAAGCTCTTGGCTTTGACAGCCTGGAACAAACCATATTCTAAAAGGTAACAAACAAGAACTACTGTTTTAAAGTTTATACTTTGGGAATAAGCTCAGTTCCTTTGCAGGCTGGGCAACTCAGCTTATTAGACCTTTCCTAGAAAGGGGGATGAGAACTGAGTCACATTTGGGCATGAAGGACTTTGAATTATTTTCTTCCTGCTGTGCCTTCAGATCAGATGGCATCTGCCCAGCCTCATTTCCTCCTTGAACTAAATGTCAATAACTAAGTTTTTCCATGACTGCACTGTGCGCAGGTCTAAAAAGAGAATAGTTGAAGTTTAAACATGCCTGTCAGTTACTGGATGTTTTCCAGCAAATGAAGAATCACAATTAGCAAATCAGATAAACAAATGACTTACTAATACTGCAAATTACAATAATAAGTCTAGCATCTATTGAGCAGTTTTACTAAAGCGGCAGATGTTTTTAGACATTATCTCTAATCATCACAAAAACTATGCAAGGAAGGTGTTATTCTCCATTTTACTAGGGAGAAAATGAAGTTCAAAAGGCTGAATGGCAGAATTAGGGTTTAAACTGAGACCAGCCTGGCTGCAAACTAAGCCACTGAACAGCTAACATTACAAAGAGCCAGTACCCACTACTTTCCAGAGCTTTACCTGTATTACCTGGGTCTTTAGTTTTCAGAATAACCCTCACATATAGGTATTGCTATGATTCTGTGTCACGACAGGACAAGAGCTCAGGAAGGTTAAGGGACTTGCTCAAGGTCTCACAGCTAGTGGGCTATGAACTCAAGTTGAATTCCTTTCCTGCCAATCATATAAATACTCCCCTGTATTGAGCATTGGCCTAAACTACTGAGAACCATTATAACCCAACCTACAAGGTAGTCCATCTTCTCCCCATTTTCCACATGAGGAAGGTAAGGTTCAGAGACAGGACTTGACTTTTTGTGCCACAAAGCCTTCAAGTGGCAGAGCTGGGATGAGCAGCCAGGTCTGAGGATTCCAAGCCCACGCTCCTGCCACTGCCCCAGGGTGCCTTGCACAGGACATTTAATAATTAAGCCAGTATCTCCTGGAACACCTGGCTAACTGTCAAGGGCCTATTAAGGCATAGAAGAGCACTTGAGGTAGCATAAAGGATTCAAGTGAAACAACTTGATGATACAGCAACAGGAAGAAAAAAATAACATCCAAGGCAGCAAAAGGCAAATTCACACTGCCAATGGCACAGAGCAGCAAACAGTATTTTCCAAGTAATCATGCTCTTAATTTGATGTGCATAAATTGAAATAAATAAATAGATAAACGCACACAAGTGGAGCAGGAACGTATACCTTGCAAGAAGTGAGCTAGATATCAAGTGAGAGAGGCCAATATAAATAATTTATATTTGTTTTATTGATTTTACTTCCATTTCAGACTCTCATTCCTGCCCGTATTCCACCCCTTGCTTTCAGTAACAGAATTCTCCTGCCTCTAACCAAAACGTTGGTTTGCAGAAAATGAGGAGAAGGTTCCTTCTGAATTCAGACTACTGCTCTATGATAAACTCTTCTCCCTTGGGTGAGAATCTGAGATCCCTTTGCCATAAAGGCAAAGAAAAGAGTAAGTTTACAAGACAATACTATCCTTTCTATGACATACTGCAGTGTTACAAAATATTCCCACATACATTCTCTCATTGGATCTTCACTTAAGCCTTAGGAGGCGGACAAAGCCTACATTATAATCCTCATTTTACTGAGAATAAAACTGCAATTCAATTAAGTGACTTGTTTAAGATCATACTGCCAGTAAAACCCAGCCTGGGACCCAAGCTAACATTCACTAAATCAGAATGCACAGTCCAACCAGGCCATATTCTGTTACTAAATCTCAGGCCCTTTGCACCCCACAATGGCATTAGGTTTTGTTTTGTTTTGTTTTGTTTTGAAACAGAGTCTCATACTCGCCCAGGTGGGAGTACAGTGGTGCAATCACTACTCACCGCAGCCTTGAGCTCCTGGGCTCAAGCAGTCCTCCTGCCTCAGCCTACTGAGTAGCTGGGACTACAGGTGCACACCACCACCCCTGGCTAATTTTTTTGTTTATTTTTATTTTTTGTAGAAATGGAGTCTCACTATGTTGTTGTCCAAGGTAGTCTCAAACTCCTGACCTCACTTGAGTATTGGGATTATAAGCATGAGCCACCACACCTGGCCAGCATCAGGCTTTAAATTACTTATGAAGTATCTATCATCATTACTACTTTGGGAACTAATGTTACCTAAGTCTCTGTCCTTCACCACTACATCCACCAGCCTCTTCACCCCACTGCTCACTGAGCATGGGCTTCCCAGTCCTCTTACTTCTGTCTAAACCCTCACTAAATCAGAATGCATAGTCCAACCAGGCCAGACTGATTGGGGAAACTGAGGCACATTTCTAACAGGACTTTCACTTTTACAGCCTCACAATAACTACTATTGCAACATTATACTAATGATAGTGCTGATGCTATTAATAATAATAATTTATTAGGTTCTGATTATACATCAAATACTTTACATATTTAATCCTCTCCAAAACCTTACGATAAAAGATCCACAATCGTTATCCAAAATTCTGAAATACAAAAAGCTCTGAATATCCAAATATTTTTCCCTAAGTATATGGCAAACTCCTTTTGTAGTAAAACTTGACCTGAACCAACATGAATTTTTTTAAAATAATCTTCATTTATCCACTTAGAGTGAACATTCATACATTTTGCTGCCATACAGATCATGTGTTTGATTAGGCGGTGCTGCCTGAGGCCTTCCTGGGATGTCACATCTTATGTTCTTTGGTGTATATACACTTTTTTCTTTCTAAAATCAGAATTATCTAAATACCAAAATACATCTGACCATAAGAATTTCAGATCTCCCCACTTTTCTGATAAACAAACTGAAATTCAGAAAGAATACATTTTTAGTGCACATTTCCTCTAAGTCATCAGAGCCCTTTTACTAATGTAATAGTCAATACTTGTTATGAGCTGAATTGCGTCCTCCCAAAAGTCATATGATGAGACCTTAATCCCCAGCATGACTGTATTTAGATATGAGGCCTTTGAAGAGGTAATTAGGGTTAAATAAGGTCATAAGAGTTGGGCCTTAATCCGATAGGGCAGGTGTTCTTATAAGAAAGGAAGAGACACCGTAGCACATTCTCTCCCTCCTTTTCTCTCCCTCTCTCTCCCTCCCCCGCCACCCCCCTGCACAAACACAGAAGAAAGATCATGTGAGGACACAGCAAGAAGGCAGCCATCTACAAACCAGAAAGAGAGGCTTCACCAGAAACCAATCCTGATCTTAGGACCTTGATCCTGGTCTCCTAGCTTCCAGAACTGTGAGGAAATAAATATCTATTGTTTAAATCATCCAGTCTGTGGTAGTTTTTTTGTTCTATTTTGTTTTGTTTTTATGGCTGCTCAGGCAAACTAATACAAATTTTTTTTTAATTGAGAAAAGTGTAGCTCTTATGCCTGCATATAAACTAATAGTTGTAGTAAAGTGGATCACTTCAAAGTATACCCCTTTCAAACTATTTTAAAGGCCACTGGCTTGTGGCTGATCTGAGAGAGCTGGGCTTGCATTTATCATCTCTTGTCACTCTATCCAGTCTTTCGTGAGAAAAATTCAGTAACATTGCAAACAGCAATGATTTACTATGTGCCAGGCACTGTTCTAAGTGTTTCATGTATATTAATACATTCAGCCTTCACAACAACCCCTTGAGATGGGCACTATTATATCCACTTTACAAATCATCAACTTGAGGCATAGAGAGGTTACATATATTGTCTTGCTAGTAAACCTGGAAGACCAAGCATCTGAATTTCAGCAGAAACCAAACAGGAAAAAATCTTTTCCTCATAGTGCTTATAGGGAGAGGTAGGGCAGCAGGCAAATAAATAAAATAAATAAGCAAATTATATAGTAAACTAAAAGGTTATAACTTCAATGGAGAGGAATTGTCTGAGCATTTAATCCCAGCACTTTAGGAGGCAGAGGCTGGTTGATCATTTGAGGTCAGGAGATTGAGACTAGCCTGGCCGACATGGTGAAACCCCCATCTCTACTACAAATACAAAAATTAGCTGGGCATGATGGTGGGCACCTGTAATCCCAGCTAATCAGGAGGGTAAGGCAAGATAATCACTTGAACCTGGGAGACGGAGGTTGCAGTGAGCCAAGATTGCACCACTGCACTCCAGCCTGGGCAACAGAATGAGACCCTGTCTCAAAAACAGGGTAAAAGAGAAATTTCAGCACAAATATACTAAATAATAAACTCAAAGTAATCAAAACAATACCTTAAAATGAATGTATTTGTTTTAAAAATACATGAGAACGTTATGTAAAACTACATAGGAGCTATGATGGAGTCATAGGGACCAGATTGTCCCCTCCTACCTGAAAGAATAAAAATTTTTTAAAACCATACTATATATATGAAACAATGGTTCTCAAGACACTGGATATCAGGTGATGAAGGACAGTGATTCCTGAGAGATGAGAAACAAATGAAGTTTAATCCTGTGATTTACCCAGCCTACTGACTTGAGAGAATTTGCAGGCCATGGTGCAGGGATGTGGAACCACAATAGAACCCAATTATGAGATGACACTAAAGCAGTATTTGAAGTAAAATGTGTAGCTCTAACTACTTAGAAAAGAAGAAAGGATTTGAATCAATGCCCTCAGCTTCCACCTTAAACTGGAAAAGGAAGAACAAATTCAACCCTAAGTAAGATGAATAAAGATGATGATAAAGAATGGAGTTGAAATGGTAGAGAATCGAACAACAATAAAGAAAAATAGATGAAACCAAAATCTGGTTCTTTGAAAAAAATGAATACAATTGATAAATCTCTAGCCAGGCTGATCAGGGAAAAAAAAAAGAGAGAAGAATCAAATTACCAACAATCAGGAATGAAAGTGGGGCTATCACTACAGAGTCTACGTATATTTAAAAGATTATAAGGGAATCTTATAAACAACTTTATGCCAATAAATTCAACAACTTAGATGAAATTAATATACTCATTGAAAGACATATACTACCAAAACTCACTCAAGAAGAAACAGATAACCTGAATACCACTATAACTACTAAACAAATTTAATTTATAGATTAAAATATTCTGACCAAAAACAAAGAAACAAAACTTTTCAAGCCCAGCTGGCTTCACTGGTGCACAGGTGTATTCAACATTCTCTCAGCTACTAGGGAGGCTAAGAAGGATCACCTGAGCCCAGGAACATGCAGCTGCAGTGAGCAGTGATTCTGCCACTGCACTCCAGCCTGGGTGATAGAGTGAGACAGTATCTCAAAAAGAAAGAAGTATCATAGACCAAAATATAAAACCCAAAACTATAAAACTTCTTGAATAAAACATAGATGAAAATCTTTATGACCTTGAGTAAGACAAATATTTTCTAGAATACCAAAAGTATCAGCCATAAAACAACAAATTGATAAGTTAGACTTCACAAAAACTAAAACCTGTTGAGATTAAAAGAAAAGCCACAGACTTGGAGAAAATATCTGCAAAATATATATCTTATGAAAGACTTGTATGCAGAATATATAAAGAATTCTCAAAATTCCAAAATGAGAACACACACAATCAGACATAGATATGGGCAAAAGACATGAATAGACAATTTATCAAAGAAGATATACAAGTAGCAAATAAGTACATGAAAGGATGCTCACCCTTATTAGCAATTAGGGAAATAAAATTAGAACAACGAGAGATAGCATTACATACCAATCAATCAAAATGGCTACAATTACAAACAACCACAATAGCAAGTGTTAGGGGTGGTAATTAACACCTCCCACTGCTGATGGGAATGTAAAATGGTATATTCACTTTGGAAAACAGTTTGTTAGTTTCTTCAAAAGTAAAATACATACCTACCACGTAATCCAGCCATTCCACTCACAAGTATTAATATTTACCCTAGAAAAAACAAAGTGTACATCCATACAAAGACTTGTCCACAAATGTTCATAGCAACTTTGTTTGTAATAACCAAAAACTGTAAGTAATTTAGATGCCTATTAATAGGTGAATGATTAAACAAACTGTGATATATGTATCATACAATGAAGTACTCTGAAACAATGAGAAGGAATAAACTCATCATACATGTAACAACAAGGATAAATCTTAAAATAATCATGCTGAATAAAAAAGACAAAAAAGTTTTCATATATATAAAACTCAAGAAAATGCAGACTAACCTACAATGACAGAAAGCAGATCAGTGTTGCTGCCTGCACTGAGGCAGGGGAAGATGAAGGGGGGAGTCAGGAAGGAGCAATTATATAATGGCACCAAGGAAACTTTGAGGGATGACAGATAAGCTCATTATCTTGATAGTGTTGATGGTTTCATCGGTGTATACATAATACCAAAACTTTCCAGCACTATCTGCATACACTGTAAATGTGAAGTTTATTATATACCAATTGTAACTAAATAGATCATTAAACACACACAAAAAAAAACTAGACCGAATGTCAAATTTAGTGATATTATATTCCTTTTACAGATAGGCATGACTGACTGCAAATAATTAAGTGTGTGCTGTATAAAAGCTGGGATTTAAAATTCTTCAAAAGATTGTTATTAATGGGTCAGATTCAGAGACAATCCACTAATTCTAGTTCAAGTAGGAAGATATTTGCTCTCTTCCTTTGCCTTCCTTATAAAAAAAATCAAGATTTCAAATATTTTATAAACAACTTTTAACATCTTCAGTAAATTTGTTTATTACGTATTCTGATTATCTACTGCTGCATCAAAAACCACTCTAAAACTTGGTGTCTTCAGTGCAGTTTGGGCAGAACTCAGCAAGAACAGCTCATCTCTGCTTCACTCAGAGCAATTTAATGGGTCAAAGACTGGGAGCTGGGACCCTCTGAAGGTTCACTGATTCAGTTCTGATGGATGAAACTGGCTGTCACCTTTGCTAGGGCTAGATCCACAACACCAAACCTCTCCATGTGGCCTGGGCTTCCTCACAGCATGGTGGCTCATTCCAAGGGAGAGTCAGTCAGAAGCTGTGTCACCTCTTTTAACCAAGTCTTTTAAGTCAAAGAATTTGCAGACATCTTTTTAAAGCACCATACTGTGCTTATCAAAAATGCAGATTCCTCACCATTCCTTTCAAATACATGGCCATATCAGGAGCTTTAATAAAAGGAGCACTGCACCAAGACTCTGGGAAACTAGATTCAAATTCTGATACAGATTCAAGATTTTCAACATTTACAGATGTTAATTTTCCATGTTCAGAATAGGGACTAGAAAACTGGTGTGTTACAGATGAGGTTAAAGTGGGACAGAACAGCAGAGAGATGCAAGGAGGCAGATTGCACAGTTTAAGTATTTAGCAGAGAAAAGCAGTGAAGACAACTGGCAAAATGCAGTATCTAAACTCCAGTAAGATGCATAAAACCACTGATGGGTCAATCACATGAAAGCAGAGTGGAGAAGAATGGCAGGCATGCCAGCAACCACCAGCAGCAACATCTTGTAGCAGATAGCAGATGGCTTTGAGGCTGGAATTGGGTTCTGGTACCTATGTCCCTGGGCAGAACTGTGCTTCCTCTTGACAGTAAATTTTCTGCTATTATTGAATCAAATCATACAGAACTATCATTGCATGCTTATATGACCAGCTCTCCTACCAAACAAATGTACTCCATATAGGCAGGGAATATATTTTCTTCATTTTTGAATCTCAGCATCTGGCATGTTACCTTCGTTGCCCAGGACTCAGCAGGTGCTCATGAACAAATGGAACTGAACTATCAAGGTCAGAATAGAAAACCAGTCTCAAGGGAGTAAGAGTTTAGGGCAGGTTGTCAGGCCAGGATTTAGAACTCAAGATAATAAAGGCCCAGTTATTAGATGTTGTGTTGGTCTAAATTCTATAACCAAGACAGACTTTCAGTTACCTAATTCAGTGCTGAGGTACTGAGTATGAGTGGCAACAAGGTCAATCTGCCTGAACTCTCAAATAAGGGCTCCTTAATTTCCCCCAAAACTAATTCTAAAGCCTGAGGTATTAGCCCTCAGGAAGGGAACAAATAGCAGGGATAGGAAGATCTGTAGCTATCCCATGTAAAAGAGTCTGTGAGACTCTTCCTGCTCTCTGCTTCTAAGATCATTCTGCTTGGAAACAGGGGCTGCCTAAGAGCCGGTGCACTCTGAATAACATACCTGGGCATCTCTCACTGTGCCATGCGGCTTCTCCAGGCCAGACCTCTCTGCTGTGAGCCCATCTATCTGACTGCTTCTAGATACCCACAGGCATCCAGTCGAGCTCACTGCCATCCTCCAAACCACTGTGCTTCTCCTACATTCCCTGACTCTGACTCCGAGCAACAGAATCACCCCCAACCAGTTGGCCAAGCAGGAGCCAGGCCTTGATCATGACTCCTTGCCTCACTCATTCCCAACTTGCAGTCACGTTCCTTGTCATCACTCAGCATGGTCTCCTCTTCCAAGACACCCTTCTCTGACCCTGAAAGAGTTGCTGTGCCCTCTCTCCTGTCTTCCTATGGCATACTTTGATCATACCCTGCCATACTTCCGGCTTCCCCACTGGACTGGAAGTACCTTCAGATCCTGGACCATTTCATTTCACACTGACGAAATGAAATGTTTGTTCAACAAATGTTCGTTGGCCAATGAATGAACAAACAAATTAATCCACAGTTCTTGTAAACCATGCCACTGCCCAGCACTTCCTAATCCCCTATCCCTTCTTCCTTTTTCTCCATAGCACTTACTGCCTTCTAACATATCATAAATTAACTTCTTTCTTTTATTTGTGATCTCTTTGTCCTCAATACCACTCCTTGAATGTAAGCTCCATGACAAAAGGAATTTTTTGTTGGTTTACTTCTGTATCCCAAGTGTATGAATCATGCCTGGCACTTGGTAGGCACTTAATAAATATGAATGAACGGTGATCCTGTGCTGCTCAGCGAGGTTCAAATGGCCATTGTCTCAGCAGCTATTCCCCTAGGTTCTCTAGCAGTCATGCCTTCCAATGTGCCACCCTTTCGCCATCTGGGACATACTTTATTCATTGGCCTGGACAACAGCTTATTTTAGGGCAGCTGCTGCTACCATTGCAGAATCAGCTACCAAAGAAAACACTTCTCATCTCAGCATCTGGAAAACTCACTTCATGTTTCAACTCTTATGTGCTCATGTGCCAGGAAAAGTACCTTTTTTCACGTTTTACAGTCAAATAGTCAAGTGACTAGAAAATACTATTTTCAAAATGCATTTATGAGGAACTAGTTGCTTCCTGAAAATTCAAATGTTTGTCAAAATTTAAGAATTTTTAAAAACTTGGTTTCAGAAAATATTAAAATTTGATTTATGTTCCTAAGTCAGTGCTAGGAAAATCACCTTTATTTTTATAATAACAAAGTCAAGGTTAGGGGCTGCCTATAGTAAGGAAAATTATGTTCTCTATCTTCTTAAAAAAATTCATATGAGGTCTAAAATGCTACTAAAATGATGTTTTCATTATTCCCTACATAAGAAAGGAAGAAACTACTGTTTTTTCTGCATTTATACCATATACAGACACTTTAGATATGGCATACTGTTTAATTCTCATAACTCTGGAATATAGGTATGACTACACCGATTTCAGAGTTGAAGAAACTCTAAATCAGAACAGTTCAGTAATTAATGTGATATTTTAATCCTCAACAAAAAGAAATAGATCTGAAATTAATATGGCAAAATAAGATCTGACTCAGATGAAGGGTGGGTAAGCAGTTGTTTTCATATATATTTTTCTGTGAGCTTTGAGATACTTCATAACAAAAAATAAATCAATAAATGATGGCAATACTTCACCCATATTATAGTGCCAATTAGGAGCAGAGCCCAGATGCAAATTCACACCTGTTTGATTCAAAAGTCTATGTTTTTCTCACAATATTGTGCTGCCTCCCCTGAGTAGAAATTATTATATATACTTAAAATAATACATAACCAAGTTAGAAGACCTGCAAAGTCAGTGTAACTCATCAATAAATAGAATTCTTATTAGCAATACTAATAATACAAACAAATGTGACAAATATTTTGGATTCATATACTACCTTTCATCCAAATCATTGAAATGATTCCATAACCCTAGACAAGGAGATTTGGAAAAGTATCACCTGTTCCTAATAACATCTTAGGCTATTGCCTATAAGCTTAAAAACAGCCTCTCTTTCTTACAATCCAAGACAGAATTTAAAAGAAGCAGCATTAAATTTAGGAAATATTATGGTCAAAGAAGAAAATGTGAATAAACCAAAGAAAGTAAGTAGGTAGGAGGTAGCTGAGAGTGAGTTCTGGAAGAGGAATGAGAGAAAATTTTGAGACTCAAAGAATAAGAATAGGAAAGAGTAGGAGAGAAATGATTATATGAAGAAAAAAGCATTAAAATAAGCAGAAGGTGAGGTGAAGTCTGAAGATGGAGAAAGACAATAGTTAAAGAAAATAAAAGGAGTATAAAAGAAGAAAAATTAAAAGTTAAAGAAAACAGAGTGACAAAGAAATTGTGAGGTAAAATGAATGGCATAAAGGAGAAGCCAGACACAGCCTTCCAGTCATTTCAGAAATTAGTCCCATGTCCTGCCATGTGGGTTTTTCCCTCCCTTTACTGACAGTAACAAGATCAGCAACTTTGAGTGATGCATTTTGCAATAGCAAAGTGATAAATTAAAAGCATCAGTGAGCAAACAGACCCCTCACAATGAAAATTAAGCACTGAAGAATGCTAATTCAATTCCTACATGACATAATGCTTAGAAATGTGGCGTGTGGCACTGAAACATGATGTTGTTCTGGAACCATTTTCAACTCTGCAGCAAACCTCCAGACCACAGGCTGCTGCTGCAGACTTGATTTCTTCCATCCCTAGTCCAGTCCACCAAGCTGTGGATTAGAATCTGACTCCATCTTTACTATCAAACAAGCAGGAGGAATCTTCATAGCAAGCCACATGCGCCCCTACCAGCATTCTTAACCAGCGTGATGCATGGAGCATCGCATCACATCAGCAGAAACACACATCAGTGTAATGGTGCACTGTTAAGAACGGGTTTTTCTTTCTCTTTTTCAGGGCACTTTTTGTTTTCAGAGATTTTCTCTGTCACCCAGGCTGGAGTGCAGTGGAATGATCATAGCTCACTGCAGTCTCAAACTCCTGGGCTCAAGCAATCCTCCCACCTCAGCCTCCAGAGTAACAGGAACTACAGGCATGCCCCACCATACCTGGCTGATTTTTTTTTATTTGTTGGCAGAGACAGGGTCTCGTAATGTTGCCCAGGCCATTCTCAAACTCCTGGCCTCAAGTGATCTTCTCACCCTAGCCTACCAAAGTGCTGGGGTTACAGAAGTGAGCCACTACACCTGGTCATTTTCCAGGTGATTTTAAAAATCACATTCACAATATGCAAGCAATGTCAGATCCTTTTTAAACCTGCAGCTGAAATCAGTTTTTCTCCCAGACTCAGTAGGTTCCTTTTCATAGATAAACATTTCTTTCTAAAAACGTAGAGGTTAAAATCCATAAAGCTGTAGAGGAAAATTAAGTAAAAAAACTAATTTATATTGCCTAACTGAACACTTGTTCTTCGAATGTGGATTTTTTTTTTTTGTACCTATTTCTTCTGTCTAAAGAGAAGTTTTAGGTTAATTCCAGTTAGGTTAATTCAATAAGGATTTAGGTTAAATCCTTAACAAGTGCCTAATTACATCTAGGCATTCTGGCCTAATCCACACAACATTCTAATGAGTTCTAGTGTTCTATACCACTGTAGGGTGACTACAGTTAACAATAATATATTTTATAGATTCAATAGCTAGGAGGAAGGTATTGAATGTTCCCAATGCAAGGAAATGATAAATGCTTGAGATTATATATATGCTAATTACCCTGATCTGATCACTATATATGTCTCAAAACACCACTAAGTACCCCATGAATACATACAATTATAATTTGTCAATTAAGAAAATTTTTCAAAAAAATCAACCATATGCCAGATGATCTATTAAAGATAATCTTTATGTGTAGGCATTTTCTAAGGAAAAGCGACATGAACATATATACAACATATATACACATATGTGAACATACAAGCAATAAGCACGTCTCACCCACTGCCATTATTTCAACCTCCTACCATTGAGAACCACTAACTGCCAACCTCCCATTGTGATGCTGAAAACCACCCTAAGCGGTACAATAACCAGAGCCCTGGATCTTCACTCCCCAGGCCCTTTCCTTGTACCTTCTGCCCCATCAACACTGCAGCACCCTCCTTAGCATATCCCACCCATCTCCATGACTGACCCAGCCTCCCACCTGCCCAATCAGCGCTGTTCCCTGCATAGGACACCCTGTGTGAAGCCCTGAGAACTGCACCACTGCAACAGGTCGGGGTAGGGACGACACTGGCCTCAGACTCTGAAGAGCTGGGTTGGAGCCCCACTTATTAATTGTGTGGCAACTGATTTAACCTCCTGAAGCTTCAGTGTCTTTATCTTTAAAATGAGGACAGGATCTCCTCTACTGTCCTCATAGGATTGTAGTGAAGATTTTGTGAACCTAGTATATGGGAAAGGATTTTCTAAGTGCTAAAGTGATATATACCTCCTCAGAAGTAACCTTTTTAGAGACATAAGGTGGTAAACAGTGGTCCAGCTTTATAAATTACAATATAGTGCACAGGTCACTGCCCTGAAAGTCAGGAGATGTGGATCTGGTCTTGTCTCTGCTGGATAACCCTAAGCAAGTCCCTTAACCTCTCTGATCCTTTGTACAGCTTAATGGTGTTACTAAATTTGAAGATCTCTGAAGACCCCTCAAGTGCCAATAATCTGTGAGTTTAGAGCAGCATTGTTCAACTGCACGTGGGTTAAGTAAGCTTTTAGGAGCCAGCCTGGGAACTGAACTAACCATATAACATTGCTTATACGGAAAAATGATTTCTGAGCACTGACAACTGGCTTACAAGTGAATTTTTGGAACAAAATCAATTCACAATTTGGAGAATTGCTTGAGTCACTATGATAGATTTCCATTACAAACAAACAAAAAACTCTGGTGAAGTTAGGAAATATCTCCATGCTGTTCTGGAGTTGATTTTCCACAACATTTGTGCTCTGACACTGGATGAGATTCCGTTTTTAGTTAACCAAAGCACCACCATTTCTAAGGACAAAGTGGATTTCCTGTTTGGCACATGATTGTGTGTGTGTGTGTGTGTGTGTGTGTGTGTGTGTGTGTGTTTGCTCGTGTGCATGCGCATTGCAGGGGCAGGGGAGGGGACTGAAATAGGATTTTATTTAAAATGTGACATTATATGAAATTATGTTATAAAAAGTGTCCTGAATTTTTTAGAAAAAGAAATCTGCAATAGCCAAACACACTTTTATTGCTAATCTTCATATTTTTTCTTATATGATTCTGACATTACTGTTTAAAGTGAAAAAAGAAAGTAGGTAGTGTATCTTTTAAAAATTCTAATAAAGGCAATGGGATTATTACTACTCTCTGGAATTAAAAATTTTAATATAAAATTAAAAGACTTCCTTCCTCAATTGCCCTTCTCATAGCAGGGAAGATACGGCCTTACATTAACCCAAGGGTCCTGAATGCAGCAGAGAATCTATGGGCTGACTGCCCCTTCTACAGTGATGAACAGGTAAGAATGTGCTGATGGATGGAATCCGAAAACATAGAAAAGTTAAGTCTCCAATCTGGCTGGCCACATTGATCAAAATTTCAGTGGGGTTATTTTCTTACTATATGAGAGAATCAAACAGTTGTAGTAACAATTTGAGGATATGGAGGGTGGAGAGATCCTAGGATATTGTTGTCATAGAAGCTTAGGGATATAGAACAAGATCTTATTCCTAAGATATCTTATCCTTGCCAAGTTCTGAATGGGGGACAAGCCAGACGGGGGAAGAACCAACAGACCCAGAAACCTGATTTTAAAATCCCACATAGAGTGGCTCCCATCCAATTTCAGAACCCAGTTCAAGTGCAGCCTCCATTCTGCCAATGGGCCCTGTCTAACACAAGGAGATCTGGAAGAAAAAAAAAAGGCCCTTTTGTTCCTCCTCCAGAATTAAGAATCCAAGGAGCAATGAAAATGTCACAAAGGCAATATAAAGAAATCTCACTATTATGACACTGGAAAATAATTCATTTACCCTACTGTTGATCCATTCCCTTTGAGGTCCTAAAGATCCCATGCTCTTCCTGCTCCCTACCTCCATCATAAATTTCCATGGCACAGGCCAAGTCTCCCTTAATATTCATGGCAGAAAGCCATTCCATCATGGCCCAATTGATTACAGCTGCTGAAGGGCAGAGGCACCAAATTAGTTTGCTGACATACAGAGGGAAATAATAGACACTGGGGACTCCAAAGTGAGGGGTCAGGTAGGAAGGGGGAAATGACTAAAAAGTTACCAATTGGATACAATGTACACTATTTGGGTGATGGGTACATTAGGAGCCCACATCTCACCATTGTATCATATATCCATGTAGCAAACCTGCATATGTAACCCTTGAATGTACAAAATTTTTTAAATTTTAAAAAATAAAGGAAAGGTTGTAAATGCCACTTGCAATGAAGATCTCATAGCTGTTTTGTTACCTAAATTGATGTGAAGATGGCAAAATTTAAGTGGTAATTTTTAATTATTCTAGAAACAGGAAAACATTCTCCACAGAACACTACTGGAAATAAATCAATACCTCACAGACACAAAGAAATTCTAACATTCGTTTTCTAATGTATTAGTTTATTTCTCTACGCTGAATTTTATTCCAGAAAGGATTTGTGGTAATCAGAATGCCTTAAAATCATGTGTTAAAGGCTCTGTTCCTAAAATGGCATTGAGTCATAATTGTCCCTGTAATTTCCTCCTGAGTAGCGGTCATAACCACCCTGGTTTCTGCCATTATGGTCTCTGGAACTCGGACGTCCATATCCATATCCACATACATGGCGCCTATAAGCCCAGCTACTTGGGAGGCTGAGGCGGGAGAATAGCTTGAACCCAGGAAGAGGAGCTTGCAAGTGAGCCAAGAACGTGCCACTGCACTCCAGCGTGGGCAGCAGAGTGAGACTCTGACTCAAAAAAAAAAAATGTGCATCAAGAGCATTATTATCCAGGGGTGTTTTCTAATGCATATCACCAAACTGATTATATTGAATAGTTGCTTTAAAATGTATGTAAATGTCTTTTTTTTAATACTGGAAGAAAAATATATTCTGTTGTGTCTCATAGGATGTCCTTCACAGAGCTTATTAAAAAGATGAAACCTGAAAAAAAATGACATTGAGTTTATTCTTCGGGGTAAAACTACTTTGTTCTTGGCATTTCCTGGCACATCCTATGGGCACTGAAGTCAGGCCAAGGTGTTGCCAAACCAGAGTTGAGAATCTCTGGACTGACTGCCCCTCCTACAGTGAAGAACAGGTAAGAATGTACTGATGAATGAAATCCCAAAACATAGAAAAGTAAGTCTCTAATTTGGCTGGCCACATTGATCAAATTTCAGTGGGGACATTTTGATATTATAAGAAGAGAGAATCAAACTAAAAGAAACACAGAAAGGGCCTGTTGTTTATCATGGAAAAATTGAGTGTGTATAATAAGTAGCTAAAATGCAGTGTTCATGGGCTCATCTTACATGTTCCAAAATTAATGTTTTGGTGGATGGTTTTTAGGATAAAAATAACCACAACCTAAGAAATCAGAATTATGAAGACATGTTACTCTAAGACATTTTCTCACGTATTTTCTTCCTATTGTGAATTAAGCTATATACACCGTTGAGAAGTTAATGCTTTCCCATTCAACAAAATTTAATGTTCTACTCACTTTGTGGCTTATGATGAGACACACAGATGTTTTTTCCAAAGGCATTTTTAAAACATCATATTTCTAAACAAAAATAAAATGAACTATCCATGGTTAGGCTCCAGAAATAGTCCACCACACAGTTTTTCAGAAACAGTGCCAAGAATCTTGGCAGCTAATGTATAAAAGTCATTGTCCTTTTCCCAACCATGGTGGTATTCTGTGTCTCACGTACTTTCCAAAAATTATTACCATCCAGTAGATATTAACATTGTCACCCTGTGACAATATAATGTATTCGTGGAAATGAAAAATCAAAAACAAAAAAGGTGAGTAATATCATTTTTTCAACTGTCAGACCTCCAATAAGAATCAAATTAGGCCTTCCAAGATTTAGCTGACCGGGCACAATGATAGGCTGAGGGACAGCATTAGATGCTGCTGACCCTCCGCAGAAGATCAAAACAGCCCCTTAGGGGAATCTTCATCTTAGTCAATAGATCCTTCTGAGATTAAGACCAAAGCAGGCATGTGTTGAAAATATGATTGTTGGAGGATTTAATGAGCTGATTACAACAAAGATGACACTGAAGTGGCTAGCATGTATTGATCATTGCTATGAGTGAAGCATCATATCAAAGGCTTTATATAAATTAGCTCGTTTAATCCTTACAACAACGCCTTGGGATAGGATTATCAAAGCCATTTTACAAATGGGGAAATAAGCTTGTAGTGACTAACTTGCCCAAAGGTACACGGCTAAGAATTAGCAAAGCTGTGATTCAAATTCAGATAAGTCTGTGTGCCAACCTCTTCATTTGCCAGATACACTCTCCACCTAATCTCAGTGCCAGGTGGTTGACCTCTATGAACTACATCTGCAGGTGTTGGTATCCTGCCTTCTGGATTCCAGTTGATTCATCCAATGAGAGCCAATCAGGAGATCAGAGGCTGGGGGGCTTAACTGGGTTCCCCCACTGGGGAGTCACTTCAAGCTGTCTG
The DNA here is from genome assembly GCA_963573385.1 of Cacajao melanocephalus. Classification (NCBI taxonomy): domain Eukaryota; kingdom Metazoa; phylum Chordata; class Mammalia; order Primates; family Pitheciidae; genus Cacajao; species Cacajao melanocephalus. The sequence continues at coordinate 83,444 of CAUYLG010037108.1, read as the reverse complement.
TCCCTCAGCTGAAGACCACTGTGCTTCCCAAGATGGTGGTCTCTACAAGACTCTCTCCCTCAGCTTCTAGGAACCAGTCTCTTTACTCCTTCATCCCTTCAAGACAGAGGCAGTAACAGCTATACTGTTGCTAGTTCCGAGTTTCTACACCATCCAATGTGATTTCACTCTATCCTTTTATATAGTCCCTGAATTAAATCTCTCATAAATTAAAATAATTTGAATGTATCTGTTGATTCCTGCTGGGACCCTAACTAATATAGTCTGACTCCAAAAATCATGCTCTCAACCACCAGCTTAAACTCCCCACTAAATTATCTGAGAGTCTCAGGTGTTTGTGCTCTAGAATAAACTTAACTAGTCTCCAGTATTACCTTATTATAGCCTTGAACACCGTGAGGTCCCCTGGAGTCAGGCTCTCTGTAAAATCATTTCCTTACATCTTCCCTTTATTACTTTATTTCTTCCTAAATCATATTACATTTTATATTATAGTATGGAATTATCAGTTTAAATATTAATAAATACTTATAAAATCAATAATTTATGATGAAATTCAATCTTTTGGAAAAAAAATGGCATGTTTTTCCCTTCTAGGTCTCAGTTGTCTAGGACTTAGTTTTCTTTTTTTTGTGAGAATCTAAGTAGTAAAATAAAGACCGCTATGAATATTTATGTTCAAATACTTTAGAATATTGAACGGCAAAGTACATTCTGCTGTCTCTTCCTCTTTCTTTCAAGGATAGTGCTCATATTGGATTAGGGCCTCATTCTTATAACCTCATTTTAGCCTAACTACCTCTTTAAAGGCCCTACCTCCAAATACAGTCACATTCTAAAGTATACACAGTTTATAACAGACACATTATAGATTTTGTTGGTTCCAGCTTTTTATTGTTATAAAAATGCTGCAATGAATAGCCTTGCAAATATATCTTTGTACATATGTGAGTATATCCATATAACAAACCCCTAGAACTAGAACTGCTGAGTCAAAGGAATACATTTACATAAATATTGCCAAATTGCCCCAAATTTGAACCTCCATCAGCAGTGTCTGAGAGCAGTCATTTCCTCTCACACCCAACACATGGCATACTATTGAGCTCTTTTTTATCTTTTCCAATCTGTAAGTTAAAAAATACCTCATTTTGATCTGCTGCTTTTAATTATAAGTGATGTTTTCTACAATATGATTTTTGTAAGATGATACCATCCTTTTTTTATACATGTTATCATATTTATAATGATTAAGTGCTTACATTCTATATATTAATTTAGGGAATTAAAATTGCTAAAATATATTCACTTGAGTCTTACAGGCCACTATTGGCACTTTGGTGCCAATATATCTAATCCAATATAAAGAAGGCCACACATGCTTTCCACAGAGTCCGTTCTGAATAAGTACTTGCTGAACGAAACTGGTCACTGATGGCATTTACTATCAGTTCTCAGTGCTAACAAATCAAGTCACTAATTATCAGTCCATTGCTGAGCAGTTACGTGTCTCTCATTATCTTTAAATTAAGTCGAAGTCCTTTTTTCCTCTAGGAATTATTTTCCAGTTAGTATGTAGGCATGACCTAACCTAGTGTTTTCAAATTGAGTTGAAAGAAAAAAAGATTGTTTTTAACTTTAAACTTACCTGGAAAAGTTGAGCAATTAAATCAAATTTAATTTTTAGCCTAGGACTAGTGCATACTAAACTGTTCTTGTACACCACTATGCTTTTAGAGCCTCTATAAGACATGGTACCAGAGCAGCCTATTGGAAATGGGCATTCAATATGAACCAGGACAAGTTAAAATGAATAGGCAAGTTGTTGGGAGAAAGATGTTTACTATGGAACATAAAATTTTAAAAAGAAAAATTGCCTGCAAGAATTTGGCATGAGTGTATTTATTGGGATGGGGCCCCATAGTGAGGGAGGGAGGAGGAGATCGTTTTTATATTTAATATAACTGTCCATGTTTCCCAAGTGCCTCTTAATAGCAGCAGTAATATTTATGAACAGATACACTAGTCAATTCTGTTTGCCACATGTAAATCTAAAAGTGCATGTTAAGTTTGCCATGTTCCAGGATTTCATCATGTTTTTGGCAAGCGTACGTACACATAAGGAGACCTTTTGTTAAACCACATAACTCTGATCTTGTTTATGAGCTCTAAAATTAAATTATCTTGCATAAATGCTCAGAAGGTAATTTTCATATTAGTCTCAATGGTCCACAGTACCACCACAAAAGATTCAGTCACAATTCATTCTGTGACACTGGGCAGCCTGTCGGCTTCATTGGTGGTACAATGTGCTGCCTCATGGGAGTTTCATGACCTACAGACTCTCAGGCATTTGCAAAGGGAAAGAGTAGCTGGAAGCATTTTTGCCAGATCTATGGCAAGCACATTTACTATTGAATAAAGAAAATATACCACATACCAATGCAATAGAAGGAAGACTATAGTTCAGAGCCTGCAAACTTTTTGCGTAAAGAGCCAAATAGTAGCTATTTTAAGTTTTGCAGGCCATGCAGTCTCTGTCACAACTACTAAACTCTGCTTTTGTACCACAAAAGCAACCGTAGACAATACGTAAATGAACAGGCATAGCAGTATTTCAATAAAGCTTTATTTACATAAAATGGATAGCAGGCCAGATTTGGCCTGTGTGCCACAGTTTAACAACTTCTGCTTGAGATTATATTGATCCCTCTCTTCTCTGGGATTTTCCTTTGTAAACATACACAGTTACTATGTGTCAGGCCTAACTAAGTTTTTTAAACATAATTCCATCCTCAAAACAACTCTGCTATTATTATCTCCCTAATTTCATAAGTAAGAAAACTAAGGCACAGAGAGGTTGAGTAACTTTCACAAGGTTATACAGCCAGTAAGTGGCAGCGCTAGAATTCAAACTCAGGGAATCAGACCTCAGAGACCACAGCTTGCCACCCTCTCCTGTGAGGTTTTAAACTGCATTAGAGTTTGCAAAATTTAATCTACCCTTCCAGGCTCTCCAACTCTGGCTGGTACCCAGAGCAGATTGTTCTTGGGTTCCCAGGTTGACTCTAATTCCTTGTTAGACTTCTAGAAAAGAAATAGAAGGAAATTCTGAGGTTTCCAAGTCTACAGTGGTATTTGGAGGTTCTCGAGTGCCTTGTAATGGACTCTAGAGCTTTATCCAGCACCTTTACTCCATTTGCTATAAGCCAAGATGTTACTGTGTTCCCTAAGAAATAATTTGAGACAATATTATGCTATCAAAACATGCTATTTAAAAAACAGATGACACTAGAAACTTGCCATATTTCAAGTAAAATTAATGACTATAGAAATAAAAATGTAGGCCCTTTCACCACGTGAGGACATACTCGAGAAGGTGCCATCTGTGAACCAGGAAGCAGCCTTCACCAGACCCAAATATTCAAGCACCTTGGTCTCAGACTTCCCAACATCCAGAACTGTGAGAAAAAAATATCTGTTGTTTATAAACTAGGAGAGAAGGAGATTTAGCCCAAAGTTCTCCTATAACACAAAAGTATGGTTCATCTGAAAGAAAACAAATGAACTTTGTCATCATAAGTAAGGGGACACTATGGTGAGGTTTGGAATTTATCTCTTGTAAATCTGAATAAACAAATCCTAACTACTGATGTTCTGATAGAACTGAGGACAGGAGTTCAATTTTCAATTGCTGCTTACCTAGCATTCTGCATGACTTGGTCTTCCCTCACCACCCTATTTTACCATCTGGATTTTTCTTTCAATCGACACCACTTTCAGTAGGATTAAAACCACCATCTTAGATAATTAAAGATGAAAGTAAATTGAACATTCCCTTTTGGAACTTGGGAACTCCCTGCGGTTGCCAAAAAAGAACTTGAAATGCTTTAAGATTGAGATTATACATTCAGTCAAATCAGCAATTATAAATTACTAGCTTTGTGCAAGGCTTTAGAACATGAGTAGAATGAGAAAAGAGGTTATTCTCTCACATAGCCTCTGGGAAAGGGAAGTGGGTGTTTTCACGTCCCATTCATAAAACCTAAGGACAAGTCCATAAAGTTCTCTCTGGCCTTTACTGCAGAGCAAAGAAAATCCACTGTTTCTATTTGTTAAAAAGCTTCAGCTTTTAAGTCCTGTGAGAACAGAGACTACTTGACCCTAAGGGGCCCACAAATCTTATGCAGGACCTTTTTTGTAAGTTAAAAAACAAAAAAGGATATTTTATCATGCAAATGTGTCTTGTCATTCATTAGAAAACAACACTGTGGTATTGTGACCTGGGTTCCAAACAAGCTCTGAAGTTTTCAACTCATAGGAAAGATATGAAGGAGTGGAGGAGGAGAAAACATGTGAGGCCTACTATGTGCCAGATGCTGTGCTAGGAAATGTAATATGCATTGTTACACTAAGAAAATAGCTAGCTGTGGCCTGGAGCAGTGGCTCATGCCTGTAATCCCAGCACTTTGGGAGTCCGAGGCAGGCAGATAACAAGGTCAGGGGTTCAAGACCAGCCTGGCCAACATGGTGAAACCCCTCTACTAAAAAAAAATACAAAAATCAGCCTAGTGTGGTAGCGAGTGTCTGTAATCCCAACTACTGGGGAGGTTGAGGCAGGAGATTCGCTTGAACCTGGGAGGCAGAGGTTGCAGTGAGCTGAGATCGCACCACTGCACTCCAGCCTGGGCAACAGAGCAAGACTCCATCTCAAAAAAATGCATGTATTTAAAAAAGAAAGAAAATAGATAGTTGAAAATATTTTCTGCCTTCACTTGTTTTGTTTTGTTTTCATTTTGAGATGGGGTTTTTTCATTTTGCCCAGGCTGGTCTCGAACTCCTGATTCAAAGGATTCTCCAGCCTGGGCCTCCAGAGTAGCTGGGACTACAGGCATGCACCACCATGCCCCAGTGTGTCTTCAAGTGTTGAAGATTGCTGACGATAACTTAAAATACTTTCTCATTTAAACTGCTCTCTGGAACATTTTAATTTCATTGGGAAAGCACTTCTTTCTTTTACACTTAACACCCTCATTTAAAGCAGGTGGAGGAAGACTTCATTTTGAAGTCTTTGTCTTGCTCCAGGTCAAGGACTGTACCTGCCCATTTTGTAACTGCTGTGAGAGAAATGGAAGCTCTGCAGCACTTTTAGTTATCAGGTCCTTCCTTTCCATCTCCTAATCCCCATTATAGACTAATATATTTTTCAATATGAAGGCTCTTGAGTGTTCATGACTGTGATAAATAAAGCATGGCTGAAGTGGCTTTGCCAGCAGCTGGAATATCCCCTGGAGAAGTCATTTACATAATTAAACCTTGGAGCATCTGAACATGGTTCAGGCTGTGACCTACTCTTGAATCTGAGGTGCCTCAGAGCAATGTCGTATCATACACGTTCTGCAGCTGCCTGATCAGCTTCGCTTCTCCACCAAGCCTTCTCACCGTGACCTGGAGAGCTTCTTCAAATACCACCTATGAGCTGCCTTTCTTTCCTATTTCCCACTTTGATTTTGCTGAAAACTCACTCTCCTTACTTAAACTAATTTAATCTTTTTGTTGTTTTCTGTGTGCCCTGAATATCAGAGGGATTATTTTAGCTGTTTAATTTTTTAAATAAAGGATATTAGGCTCTGATTATAATCATTGACTGAGTACCTAGGAATGAATGTCATACTCTTTGTTCTATTTGGACAATTTATGTTTTCTTTATACAGATAATTCAGCTTCCTTACATAATCCCCATAGCAACCCAGAAAGGTACATATTACTATCCTTATTGTACAGAAGAGAAATCTGACCCTTACAAGTTAAATTAGAAATGGGTTGGATAGTGATAATGATTGAAACCTAAGTTTTGACTGCTGAACCCCCCTGCTCTTAACCTTTAGGCAATATTGCTCATCAGCTTCTCTTTATTCAAAATGCCTAACCTAAAACCACACAAATGCATCCTCATAAATTATCTTCAACTTTATGTTTAAACTGTATCTTTTTAAATTACTTTTGTAAGGCTGCATGTAGATAAGCTAGTTCCTAACATTATTTTGGTTGTGGATGCCATAATTTGACAAACACTATGAACCCTCCACCCAGAAAAAAGCACACATGCCACACATACAACGGGTCTAGATGGCTGCCAGATTTAAGGGCCTCTTTCTGACAGATTAGAATCCTTCTCAGTCACAGGCTAATGTTGCCAGGTCATCTCTCTGCAGAGATGAACAGCAGGCACTCCCACTGTTTGTTTTTATTTCTAGTGAAATGCAGTGTACCCTTTCCATTACTACACGCTGGCCCATGACAAAGGGAGATGGCTCACAATAGACTTTCACACTGCTGAGTCCCCATGTCTTTAAAAATGACATTAAAAACAATGTGATCTTCTATTCCATCAACCTCAGGGATTGGTGGTGTTTCGCTATGCCAGTACATTTTCCCCCCGTTGAAATAGTATTGACTTGTATATTACAACACATATAATAATAAGGCACAATTTGTTTTCCTAACATAGAAACACTCAGAGGGAAAGGGTTTGACCACAGGACATTAAAAAAAAAAAAAAACTGGAGAAGCTAGATATGAAAGGCAGTCTAGAATTGCATGGTAGTTAAGGGACCAAGTTTTGGCTTAAGGTGGCTATGAATTCAAGTTTGGCTTCTGCCACATACTCCTATGTGATCTTGAGCGATTTACTTAACCTCTCTGAGTTTCTTAATCTGTGAAACGGGGACAATACTACGTTCTGCATGGTGTGAGTTAATGTTAAATGAAATTTGATGAGAAATACATGGAGCATGTCATAGAGTAAGCACTGAATGATGGGTGTTATTATTCTATTCATAATAACAATTTTCAATGCATTGGCTATCTGGCATGATTATAAAAAAGCTATTCTAGTCAATAAACATTTTCCACATATATATTTATCATTGTTAAAAGTCATATGTAAAATTAAACTGTGGACTTTTGCCTGTACCCAAAAGGAAATTCAATCAATTGAATTACTTCTTTTTACGGAATTAGAACACAATAAAAAATGCTTATATGATTACCCTATCTTTTAATCACTTGGAAAGATTCTCTGGGCCTAGGGTTATAGTAAGAAATATTAATCATCATTATTATATAACAGATAGGAAGAGTACAGAGTAAGACAGGCTAACTCATGATAAAATATCAATTATTCTTTTACCATAGTAAAATATTCTATGATGTATCCTTTAATTAAGAAGTCATCTGGAAGATATACTTTTATTGAATTAAAGGTCAAATTGAAAACTAGAGATACCAGGCACTGCTTGAGTAACTTTATGTATTCTCTGTGATCATGTCTCACAATTCCCTAGCAGAAAAAAGATTATTATGACTCCTTTATGTTTAAAGCAATTGTGCAGTACACTGTGTAAAGTAACTAGTACACTTATCCCTTTATATCAAACTAACTAGCACAGTTCTCCCTGGATATTCATGGAGAATATCCCCTGAAAATAGTAAAATCCAAAGATGCTCAAGCCCCTTATAGCAAGTGATGCAGTATTTTCTTTTTTTTTTTTTTGAGATGGAGTTTTGCTCTTGTCACCCAGGCTGGAGTATAATAGTGCAATCTCAGCTCACTGTAACCTCGCCTTCCAGGGTTCAAGTGATTCTCCAGCCTCAGCCTCCCAAGTAGCTGGAATTATAGGTGGCCACCACCACACCTGGCTAATTTTTGTATTTTTAGTAAAGATGGAGTTTCACCATGTTGGCCAGGCTGATCTCGAACTCCTGACCTCAGGTGATCCGCCTGCCTCAGCCTCCCAAAGTGCTAGGATTACAGGCATGAGCCACCACGCCTGACCTAGTATTTGCATATAACACACGCATATATACACTTTGTTAAAACAAAATCAAATATAAAGAAGAATATCTAAGCAAAAGGTTTTATTTGGGAATATATATGAAAACAGAATTGCAATTCAGGGCATACTTACAGACCAAGGTAGTCATCAGTATGTCCAAAGAACAAAAGAAAAGATTGAGGTTTTATTGGGAAAGAGAAATGTACAACATTTCGAGAGGAAGTTCATTGGCGCTAGTGAGGTCTTTCTGAGCGGATAAGCTGTGATTGGTGAGTGATGGCAGTAAGTAAAGCTCTTAGAGTCAGGACAGGTCCATTCCACAGCTACTAAAGCTGGTCTTAAGGTTACAGCAGGTCATTTCAGTGGCTGAACTTGCAAGACAGTTCCTGCAGCAGGTACTTTGTGCCCTCAGTGCTTTTTTTCCCTCTTTCATCAACTTCAGTTTAGCTGGCTATGACAAGCATAACTCCAATTTGTATAATCAATTTTCACAACTTTAAATACTCTCTATATTACTTATTATACCTAATACAATGTAAGTGCTATGTAAATAGTTGTCATACTATATGTTTATTATTTGTATTCTTTTTTATTGTTGAATTTTTTCCCCAAATATTTTCCATCAGTAAGTGGTTAAATCCATGATGAGGAATCCACAGATATAGGAGGGTCAAGTGTAATTAGTACATCAAGATTCCAATCTTGGCCTAACTTCCAACACCATGTTGTTTCTACCATTCTCTGCTGTCTGCCAAATTGTACAAAGAAAAATATATAATTTTCAAACCCATGAGGAACTCTGCTAACAAAACGTCTTACTAGCTCCATCATCAATCTGATAAGCTCCTGAGGGGACAAATGACAAAGTTTAAAGAATATGTATACAGAATCTTCTCTCTCTAGAATCAAGAGGGAGATTTCAAATTCAGAAAATAGAAGATAGGAAGTTCAACAAAGGCTGGAGTGGTGGCTCACATCTATAATCCTACCCCTTTGGTAGGCAGAGGGTGGAGGATTGCTTGAGGCCAAGAGTTTGAGGCCAGCCTCAGCAACAGAGTGAGACCCCCTTCCCTACAAAAAATACAAAAATTGCCTAGCATGATGACGCACAGCTGTACTTCCAACTACTCAGGAAACTGAGACAGGAGGATTCTTTGAGCCAGAAATTCTAGGTTACAGTGAGCTGTGATCATGCCACTGCACTCCAGCCTGGGCAAAGAGTAAGAACCCATTTCAAAAAAAGAAAAAGTTCAATAGAACTCTGATCTGAAACAACAATTCAATTCAAAAATACAACACTCTTTTTCTGGTTTATAATGTGGCTTCATATGAATGAGCTGCCATCCTGAACTAATTAAAACATCAGTTGCAAACCAAACTTGGCAATTTGATTACTTACTAATTTAAATAAAGCATTGCAAAGGGTACATGATAACTGTATGCATAAATCATGAGAATTTCTCCAATTTTAATAAATCATATTTTTAGGATATAAGCCACAGTTAAAAGTTAGTTTATGTGCCAATTAAGGAAGCTATAATCATAAACAATTTGTCTATGCCTGGAATAAAATTTAATCAATTTAGAATCATTTCCTTTTCATCTGTGCAAAGAAAAGAGTAGCAACTTACCTATGTAATTATCACCAATAATTTGAAAAAATAAAAAGTATTAGAATTCAAGGACTAGAGTAGAACTCGGCATCAACTGGAAATCCAACATGCACTAATAATTCAGGCACTTCTATAGGTGCTGCTTAGCCCTTGAAATGTCTCCTGCATAGCCAAGAAGACTAACGAAAGATAAAGATCTATTACAACTTTTGCTAAGTGTCACAGAACACAGAGAATAAAGAAATTCTGTAGATGTAATTGATTTTACTAAATCTTGATACCCCCGGCTTCTCAAAATGGTACCAGGTCCTTTTGTTGTAGATGTTATCTGACTTAATTTTCCCATTAGAATCAAATTATTATCAAGAGCCAGAAGTGTCAGTACAGAATGAGGTAAAATGTCTAAAATAATATAAGTTAAGGCTCAGTTAGAAAAGCCAAGAAAAGCACTTAGATGCTTTGTTTTATTCATGAGACTGTGCCAGAAATCACTGACAGAAATGAACCAGTCAGGAAATCTCAGCCAAAGCCAAAGATTTCTCTAGAATTCAGTCTTCTCTCTTGAGTGTAGCTATATCATGCAACCTAATAATAAAGTCCAGAAACCATATTTTTCATAATTTTATGCAATGCACAGACACGTTCGATGGTATAATAGCTGTATTAATAGAAATCAAAGCATAGCACTCTGTCTCTGAATATAACAGAGGCAATGAAAACTTGCAGCCTAGACAACGGTGCTTAACTTTAAGTAGCAGCAGAATTGAATAGCGTAGGAAGAGATGATCAGAGCTTAGGAAACCTTGTCTCATGGTTGCTTAGGCACTCATTTTTCCAGCTCTTAATTTTACCTTAATTTTCCTTTTTAAGCCACAGAAGCACTAAAGAAAGTTTGGGAAATAATCAAAAATCATCACCCATATCCCTGCCACCTTAAAACAATTACCATTTGTAATATTCTCATGGTGGTCTTATTTTTTCATATATATAAAACCTGAGTTTTATATCAAAAGGAATATATTACATGCACCTTGCTTTTTTTCACCTAAAATGTTTCTTAGAGAGAATTTCATATTGGCATGTAGAGCCATCTCATCATTTCTAAGAGCTACATATTTGTTTGATATATGGATGTAGCATATTTACCCAATTCCTACAGAATAAAAGAAATTGGGTACATTTTGCTATGACAAATAACGCTGCAATAAGCATTCTAGTACTTAAATCTTTATGCAGCTATGCAAGATATTGGTGGAATAAAATCCTAGAAGTGGATCTTTCACTTGAAGTTTTATGTAATTAAAGTTACAGTGTCCACCAATTTGCATCCTAGATATCTCACATTGGATATTACACACAGTAAACATTTTCCGTGTTGCTGTATAGCCTCCAAGATTAAAGTTTTAATGGTATATTTTTTCTTATTAAGTGGATACACTCAACCTTTCCTCTATTGTTAGACAGTTCAACTGTTTCTAATTATCTGCTTCATAAAGAATGCAATGATTATCCACATCCCCTGTGTCTTACCCTTGGCACACTTGTGCTCTCTTCGCACTGCATTTTTTTTCACAGGAAGAGGCACTCCCAGTCTAGAACATGCTCCAGGTCCCCATGACCCTGGAATTCCCTAAATGGTCCCAAGTCCAGTTTCTAGGCTCGTGCAACCCTCTTCCCTGAGTGCCAGGGGTGGCTGTTTGAGGAGGTGCAGAAGGATGTGGAGCTAGGGCTACCAGCTGGGTCTTCACTTGCATGCACACAAGGCCTATGTCCAGTAGGACGTAACCTAGGAGTGGCAGAAGAAGCAGGGAGTAGCCCCTACCCCTCCATTTATACTCACTTATCCCAGGCCCCCTAAATGTTGGAATGGTTCTGCTATGACACCCTTACCTTCTTTTCCTAGATTCAATAGAGTTCTCTAAAGTAGACCACTGGGTTAAAAGTAAAACTGACCAACCAACCAACAACAACAACAACAAAAACCTCAAAACTTCATTTTCCAAAGTTATTTGTAAACTAACCTCTTTTGCACACCTGTTATATACTGCCAAAAATTATCATTTGCCAAATTTAAAGTCCTGTGCCATAAGAGGTGATTTGAATTTGCAAAAAGGACAGTGGCAGGGGGAGCAGCTGACTTCACTTCTAATCTGTAGCATCAAAACCCTGCTCTAGGGCCAGGTGCGGTGGCTTACACCTGTAATCTAGCAATTTGGGAGGCTGAGGTGGGTAGATCACCTGATGTCAGGAGTTCAAGACCAGCCTGGACAACATGGTGAAACCCCCTATCTATTAAAAATATAAAAATTAGCTGGGCATGGTGGCACACACCTGTAGTCCTAGCTACTAGGGAGGCTGAGGCACAAGAATGGCTTGAATCCAGGAGGCAGAGGTTGCAGTGAACCGACATCATATCACTGCACTCCAGCTTAGGCTATACAGCAAGACCCTGTCTCAAAAAAAAAAAAAAAACCCACCACCCTGCTCTATGAATTAGAGATCACTTTTCTTGCCTGCATTTTGTTTCTTTTTTTCTTTTTTTGAGACTTCATTAGATGAACTTCAATGTCCTTTTTTATTTCTAATTTCTATGATCCTACATAACCGACGCAAACCTAACTTTTAAAATGCATTACTTTTTGTTCAAACTCCTGGAGACTTTTACTGATCCCCTATTTTGAATACAAATGTTTGGGTGTTGGGTGTTTGTTCTTCACTTTTCATAGTTTATTTGAACTTGAGTCCCTTTTAAGTGAAGAACATTATGGGGAAGAGAACAAAGAAATAATGAATGGCTTCTCTCTCAAAATATTTATGAAACAAAATGAGGCTCACAACCTGACACTTAGCTTTTCTACACCTAGGCAAACAGGGGGCAATGTACATCTAGTGCTAATTAAATTAAATACCCAAATACTCGGTTTTCAACAAACACAAACAAATTAAGAAGAGTGAACTATACTACTTATTTGGAATATCAATGACAGCCTAAGTAACAGAAGAATAAACCTGGATAAGAAAAATGCTATGCTTAAGGACTTTCCCTGGTTATATGCTGATTACTATTGCCGTTGATTCTGGTAAGTGGGGTTTTCATTCCTAGGAAAAGAATATCTATTTCCATCCCAGGATGCAGACTTTTACTAATGACTACAATTAAAGCCACTGTTCAATTAAGGCTTGAACAGTAGACGGTAACTACATAGTATAACTATTAGCAAGAATTTGAAACATAATCAATGAAACAATATCAATATTTACCATCCTAATTTTAAGTGACCTCCAAAAAAATGACATCTTTACATAATCCTTTTTACTCTTAATAAATTATGAGAAATTCTTAAATTGTGTTTTATGTAAATTGTTAGCAGAAATATGATTTTCTCTCAGTCTTGCTACTTGGTATAGATCATAACCCTAAGCAAAAACGAAGCCTTCAATGTTGTCCTCTGGTGGGAAGTTAAATAAGACAGTGCTTAGGAAGGGAACGTCATATTTGCTCTCCCAACAGAGAACTAGACTGAGATATCCTCACATGCTTCTATCTATGGACTCTGGAATGAAAAAGAATTTTAAAAAGAAGTCAAACTCAAGAATGTTTAAAAAATTCTTAGTGGATTTTTACAGTCAATACAAAACAGTCTTACGGTTCTTTCAGCATCTATACTTAAATTCGGCCTATTAAAATAGGATAATATGAATTAAATTTATTAACCAAAATTAAGAGTACCTGGTGCTAAAACGATTGGTTGATTCAGTGGCAGTATTTTTAAGTACACTATAAATAATCCCCAAACTGGCGATCATCTTCAGAAAGTTTAAATTTTTAATGTAGCTCAAGTCTGACTCTAAGCTTTTGGGTATTCCATCTTAAGAAGCTCCCTTCCCTTACTCCCACTTTCCAGCCCACTACATTATAGAAATATTCTCATATAGCTTTATTTGTTACATTTATATCTTTATTGCATCCCACTCATCTGCATTTGTACAAGCATTGCAAAAAGATACAAAGCAAACTGTTAACACTGGTTATCTAGACTTTGCCTTTTTATCTAGACTGCACTTTTATACTATATAACTGGATCTGTTATTTATTGCTTAATAAGGAAAGAAAACAGGCCGGGCACAGTGGCTCATGGCTGGAATCCCAGCACTTTGGGAGGCTGAAGCAAGATCGCTTGAGCTCAGGAGTTCGAGACCAGCCTGGACAACATGGTGAAACCCCATCTCCACCAAAAATACGAAAAATAGTTGGCATAGTGACATACGCCTGCTGTCCCAGCCACTAAGGAGGCTGAGGTGGGAGGTTTGCTTGAGCCCTAGAGGTGGAGATTGCAGTGAGCTGTGATTACACCGCTGCACTCTAGCCTGGGCAAGAAAGAGTGACCCAGTGAAAGAAAGAAAAGAGAAAGAGAAAGAGAAAGAGAGAAAGAGAAAGAGAGAAAGAGAGAAAGAAAGAGAAAGAAAGAAAGAAAAGAAAGAAAAGAAAGAAAGAAAGAAAGAAAGAAAGAAAGAAAGAAAGAAAGAAAGAAAGAAAGAAAGAAAAGGATGGAAAGAAAGGGGAAAAGAATAAACAAAGATTACTATCTAGCTTTAAAAAACAGTAAATGTAAACATTACCATCTTCACTGTCAAACTGAGAAAAGGAATAACATAAAACAATCCATTGGGGGGTATTCAAATGTACTCACAAAAGCCAAATATTCATCCAGATTCTAAATAACCAGTCCTTAAAAACTATAGAATAGCAACGGTTTTTTTCTTTTTCCTCAAATGATTTAACCAAATGGAAGAATAAATAAACCCATATTCCATGCCAGATAAAATTAAACTGTAATTCACCTAAAGATCAAGCTTAGGCTAATTAGTAAAAGGGGCCAGACCAGACGGTGATAACCAGCGCAACGGAAAGAGAAGCACATGATTAAGCAAGCAGATGGCCACTTGCAATTTAATGAGCAGACACTTTTTGATTTGGTTTGATGGCCCAGCTAGGGAAGGTCTTTAGCTTAAGCTTTTCCCTTGAGAGCCCTGGATGGCTGGACTCCAGTGATTTGTTCAGGTTAGAGCCCTTTTCCTCCCAGAAATGGCTTCCACAATTCATAAAAACCTTAATGTGTATTTCAAACAAGCACAGATCAGGGCTCCATACTCCTTCAGATGGCATGCAAACTTACTCTTTACTTCTGGCCTCTGCAGAGTGGAAGGAAAAAAAGTCTTTTTCATCTTCCAGCAATCTCATTTAAAAAAAAATTAGACAAAATTTTATCTTATTTAAATCATTTTAAGACCCACCTTAAGTCAATGTTAGCAAAAATTGGTTGACAGCCATATGAAGGTAGAATCAGGCCACAGGACAAGGCCCAAGGATAGAAACGGATAAGCTCAGGAGACAGAAACAAGGTATGGATTTAAGAAGGGGCTATAAACATGCCTTCATATATTTCTCAATTTTGTTTAAAATTAGCACATCCTATATCATTTATGATCTGCTCCAAAAGGTCTTCCCTGGCGTGAACTATCCATACAAATAAAAAAGTGTCTGTTTATTAAACTGCAAGTGGTTATCATATACAATAGAAAGGAATCCCAAACAAAATCATAGATATTTTTGACAAGGTATAAGCAGAATAGATACACCTTTAAGTATTTTATCTTTCATGTAAACATTTATAAAAACCAGGTGAAGAAACAAATGTGTAGAAAGGGAATTATGGCTCAGTCCAGCTATGAGTTTTTCAAGGCGTTGTTGCTCAAAAAGTAATGAAATAAATAAAAACTGGTGGCTTTTAAAGTCAGTCTGAGGTGTTGGGTTTTGTTTTTGGTTTCTTTTTCTAGCTTTATATATATATACAAAGCTAGAGAATGTAAAGAATATAATAATTATATAATATATTATGTAATATATAATATATAGTATAAGATGTTATACATTATATAATATGTATATTATATTCTTTTTCTAGCTTTATATATGTATATATATGTGTCAAATATTTATATATAAACATATACAAAGCTAGAAAAAGAATATAATATGTTTTAAGTATATATAAAATACATAATATATGAAATAATATAATGAAATAATATAATACATACATAATAAATATTTAAATATATATTTAATCATACATATATTTATGGTTCTCTGTATTAATTCCCCTTAAAAACCAAAATTTTCCAAATTATTTCTCCCAGAGTCAATATCCTTTTCATTCACAGCAAGTTCTATGAAGACTCACAAATTAAAACTCAAACCTTTTCTCCCAAATAACTTCACAAACATGTTGAACAGGAAAAGGAAGTTAGAGTTAGGAATTGCAAGGCTATAAGAATTTTTCTTTTCTAAAGGATTTGATATGACTGCCAACAATTCCGTGGTTTTAGCTGCTTTCAAAAAAAGGAATGTGATAATAGCTCCTGGGTGGAATAATTTTGGCTGGACTTGATTAAATCTAAGCTTAAAACTTACAGAGAACAGCTTGGACTGTATTTTTTTTTTTTTTAAGAAACAGCATTGCATTTCACTTTACTGCATCTTTGCCAGATTCGGGGCCTTTGGGAGTCTGGCACTAGATTAGACACTAACAAAGCGAGCTGTAATACCCTGGATAATATGAGTTACATAACTCTAATCAACACTAATGAGTGTGTGTCTCTCTAAAACCCTGCACGTGTAATTTTGGAAAGAAGCCTTAAACAATTTTAAGGCCCTTTCCTTTCACAAAGGGCTGTCCTATTCAGCTCCCAGAAAGTAGTCATTCCAAAAAAGCACTGGGCACACCCAGCTGGTATTTTTGTTTGTATTCTATTGTCTTTTTCTTTTGGTAAATAAATCATCTTATATTCTCTAGAAAAGCATCTACATTTTGCACACAGTATCTTAAACTTTGTTCTTGACATTTTTCTGGTGACTTCAGGACACATGATTTTAATAACACAGGTGAGAATTTTAGAATACTCAAAAAAAATGAACTATATGTTAGAAAGCCCCTCAACTCTTTGTTTTCAAAAATCTAATACAAATAATATTAAATACTGTTCCATGAGTTTCTGGGTCCAGGACAAGACGGATTTTTTTCCCCACTCCTTCTGCTAAGTTCAGCTAGAATCTCTGGATATTACATATTAAATACACACAAAAAGACTCTGAAAGGTAGAACAAAAAAAGCAGTCCATCTATGGACCTCATGATCCAAGAAAGATGCAGTGATAAGTTTCTTGAGTTTTCTTTTTCTTCACATATTCCAGACTTAGAGCTGGAAAAGCCAGTAACTCAGAAATGCCAAACAGCCCAGAAACAAACAAACAAAGTCTCTCAAGAAAAGCACAAACTCTCTAGCCCAAAGACCTAGAAGAAGCAACCTAGAAGGAGAGAAAACTTTTTTAGACAATAACTACTCTACTCCAACCAACACCATGAAAACAATGTGAACCCTGCCAGGCCCCATTAGCAAAGGCCAAAGAGCAAATGAGAAGCCTACACTTCTACCCACATCCAGCTGTAATAACGTATCACTTCCTCTGCCAAGCCTGTGTCAAAGAAGAATAAGAGGGGAGCTGGGACTTTCATCCCTGCTTGACAGTAACAAGTTACTCTTCTCCCTACTCAGGTAGTTTCAGAGAAGGCTGAGTGAAAAGCCTGGACTTTCACCACCACCCAGGGTTGATGACGCCCCCGCCCCCGCCACCACCCCACAATACAGCATCAGTGGTGGCCACCTGGAGAACAGTAACAGGATGCCCCTCCCTGACCCAGCCAGTGTGGTGTCAGTAGAGGTCTAGCAAGAAGACAGGACTCCCATCTCTATCCATTAGTAACAAGGTAGCCTCTCCATCCTGGGTGTCAACAAATGCCAAGTGGGGAACCTGGACTCCAACTCCAATATGGCAGTAACAAGGTGGTGCTACTCTTGCCCCACCAATGTAATTTCATAGGATGCCTGCTGAAAATACAAGAGGTAAATAAGATCCAGAGTAATCTCAACAAAATACCTAAAATGTGCTAGATACAATTGAAAATCACTCATCATACCCTCATCATACCAAGAACCAGGAAAATCTCAACTTGAATGGGAAAAGATAATCAACAGTCATTGACACTGAAATGATACAAATGTTGGAATTATCTCACAAGAATTTTAAAACAGCCATCACAAAAATGGCTAACTACCCACTTGAAACAGATGAAAAATACAAATGAAATAAAGCAAGTCTCAGAATAGAAATAGAAAATATAAAGAAGAACAAAATTGAAATTTTAGAACCAAAAAATACAATAACAAAAATTTTAAAACTCACCAAATGGACTGAACAGCAGAATGAAGAGGACATATTAAACAATCAGTGAATTTGAAGACAGAGCAATAGAAATTACCAATTTACCAATCTGAATAACAAAGAGAAAATAGACTGAAAAAAATATGAAGAGAATTTAAGAATTTGTGGGACTATAACAAAAGCTGTAACATTCATGTAACTTTGGTCTGAGAAGGAGAGAGAAAAAAGAGCAGAACTGAAAAGGTAGTTTTTAAATGTATGCCTAAAAATTTCCCAAAGTTGGCAAAAGACATAAACCTACAGATTCAAGAACATAAATAAACTGTAAACAGAATAAACACAGAGAAATCTACACCATGACACAGAATGGTCAAACTAAAAACTAAAGATAAAGAAGAAAGTCTTGAAAGCAACGAGAGTAAAAAAACATCTTACCTATTTTGGGTGATGAGTGGAAGGCAGTGGAAGAAACAATTTCATTGTCAGCAGATTTATCCAGTAAAAATATCCTTCAAGAATGAACTGATACTCTCATTTTGCTTATGCATCATTTCTTAACTTACTCCACATCTTTCTTTTGTTGCTTGAGAATCTTCAAGACAGTTGTTTTTAAATCTTTGTCTAGTAGATCTGCCATCAGATCTTTTTCAGGGAATTTCTGTTTATCTTTTAAATGAGCCAAACTTTCCTGCTTCTTTGTTTTCCTTGTGATTTTGTTGTTGTCAAAAACTGGATGTTCAAATCAAATAACTCTGAAAATCATATTCTTCCTTTGCTATTTTTCTGCCTTTGTTTCTGTTATTCTTTTTGTTTTTCTGATAGTCGTAGGCTCTTTCAGTGCCTTTTTCTAAGCATGTGTGGTCACTTTCTAATTGTGCTCATATATCCAGTTGCTTTTGAATGTTCCAATCTTTAATATCTGGCTCCCAAAAGGGAAAAATGAGAAAAATGCAGGAGTAGGGAAAATAGAGAAATGGCCCCTTACACCCCCTGGATGTCACTTCAGTCAGAAGGCAAAAGGTTTGCAACAATGGGGGAGGTGTAGCAGAAGCAGCAACAATGGAGTGAGGTGATCAGAAGCAGCACTCAGCAATCAGAGCACAGATTCCCCATATTTGGAGGACAGGATCCTTTTTACCCTCCCTGGCTTCCACAAGCTATGTGCAAGCTGCTCCAGGAATATATAACTATCATAGGACTGGAGGTAAAGGATGGTAACTGTTACTGTCCTAAGAGCTGAAATTGATTTAACTTAACAGCAGTTTACTTGTGTAGACATTGTAAGCCTTCAATAGATGCCAGAGTTCCAAAAACATTTACATCAGACAGATTCTGCCAGTGCAGTTGCTGTCAGATTCCTGACTTTTACTCTGCCATCTTCCCAGAATCCTCCTAGTCTTAAAATTGTACTCTCTAATGAGATGTAACTCTACCCAGTTTCCCCAATTGCTACAACTTATGGTTAAATAAGATGGTTTATATAAATTATATAAATGTTTACATCTTATGTGCATCCTCTCCAATGAAAAAAACCACTGGGGAAAACTTGGTAAAGGGTACATGGGACTTCTCTACCACTTTTGCAGCTACCTATGAATCTTTAGTTATCTCAAAAACAAAACAAAAAACAAACAGAAAAAAAAAAAAACTTGCCAAAATTGAAATTCAGGCTCTATCACTGTCTGTGTGAACTTGGGCTCATTAACCAATCTGTGAGTTGGTTTTGTCATCCATAAAATAACAATATCTACCAAGTTATGGTAAGAAATAACTGAAATAACAGATCAAAAGAAAAACTGTTTAATTAGATCCCAGTTGTCACTTTTTGCTTTCATTGCAATTGCTTTTGGCGTCTTCATCATGAAATCTTTGCCTGTGCCTATGTCATGAATGATACTGTCTAGGTTGTCTTCCAGGGTTTTTATAGTTTTGGGTTTTACATTTAAGTCTTTAATCCATTTCCAGTTAATTTTTGTAAACGGTGTAAGGAAGGGGTCCAGTTTCAATCTTCTGCATATGGCTAGCCAGTTTTCCCAGCACCATTTATTGAATAGGGAATCATTTCCCCATTGCTTGTTTTTGTCAGGTTTGTCAAAGATCAGATAGTTGTAGGTGTGTCCTGTTGTTTCTGGGATCTCTATTCTGTTCCATTGGTCTATGTGCCTGTTTTGTACTAGTACCATGCTGTTTCTGATTACTGTAGCCCTGTAGTTTAGTTTCAAGTGGGATAGTGTGATGCCTCCAGCTTTTTCCTTTGTGCTTAAGATTGCCTTGGCTCTTTTGTTGTTCTATATGAATTTTAAAATAGTTTTCTCTAGTTCCATAAGACTTTTAAAATAGTTTCCTCTAGATCTGTGAAGAATGCCAATAATAGTCTAATAGTAATATCATTAAGTCTATAAATTGCTTTGGGCAATAGGGCCATTTTAATAATACTGATTCTTCCTATCCATGAGCATGGGATGTTTTCCCATTTGTTTGTGTCTTCTCTGTCTTCTTTGAGCAGTGTTTTGTAGTTCTCCTTGTAGAGATCTTTCACCTCCCTAGTTAGCTGTATTATTATGTATTTTATTTATTTTGTGGCAATTGTGAATGGTAGTTCATTCCTGATTTGTCTCTTGGCTTGACTGTTGTTGGTGTATAGGAATGCTAGTAGTTTTGGCACATTAATTTTGTATCCCGAGACTTTGTTGAAGTTGTTATTATTAAAAAATCAAAAGATAACAGATGCTAGTGAGATTGTGGAGAAAAGGGAAAGCTTATGCACTGTTGGCAGGAGTATAAATGTGGAAGACAGTGTGGTGATTCCTTAAAGACCTAAAGACAGAAATACCATTCAACCCAGCAATCCCATTACTGGGATCCCACTAAACTCAAAGGAATATAAATCATTCTACCATAAAGAAACATGCAATCATTATGTTCACTGCAGCACTATTCACAATAGCAAAGACATGGAACCAACCCAAATGCCCATCAATGATAGACTGGATAAAGAAAATGTGGCACATATACACCATGGAATACTGTGCATCCATAAAAAAGAACAAGATCATGTCCTTTGCAGGGACATGGATGGAGCTGGAGGCCATTATCCTTAGCAAACTAACAGAGGAACAAGAAACCAAATGCCACATATTCTCACTTATAAGTGGAAGCTAAATGATGACAACACATGGACACATAGAGGGGGACAACACAAACTGGGGCCTTTTAGAGGGTGAAGGGTAGGAGGAGGGAGAAGATTAGGAAAAATAACTAATGGGTACTGGGTGATAAAATAATCTGTACAACAAACTCCATGACACAAGTTTACCTATGTAACAAATCTCCACTTGTACCCCTGAATTTAAAATAAAAGTTAAAATAATAAAATAAATAAAAAACAAAAAGAAAAAGAAAAGAAAAGAAAAACCATTCTTTGAGTACTAAGTGATTACTCTTATATTTGTGTTTTTCCTATGTTGTATAGCAGGCAAGATCAATCCTTCTTTCAATCTTTGATTCATGTGCAAATTATACAACTATTATCCAGTACCTATATGACTAATAAAATGTTTTCAGCATCTCTCCAACACATCTTAGGAAACATTGTCCTTCAGGATAAACACAAAAGGACTAGACACTGAGTCTACCAAAGTCCGGCACAGGTAGGCTTATCATCTGACTTTATTCACACCTTACCTTAATGATAAAAATATGCCTACCAAAGCACAGGATGCTTACAACACCATGTTATTCATCAAACAAAAACAAACAAAAACCATATTAATGTTTAATAGATCAAAAGCTGATTAGGAAAACTGGCACATATATAGCCAGACAAATCCAGAGAAAAAGAATAAAATATGAAACCAAGAAATAATTCAAGCATACATGGGGAGTTAGTATACGAAAAGGATGTCATCTGAAATTAATAGGGGAAAGATGAACTATTTAATAAATGGCATTGTAATAATCAGATAGCCACCGAGAAAAATACAAATGTTACACCCCATTCTACAACAGGACAAATTCTAAATGAATCAAAGATTTAGATGTGAAAATATAACAATAAAAGTGTTAGAAGAAAATAGAATTTTTTAAAAATAATCTTTAAGTAAGGAAGACTTTTCTAACCATGACACAAAATAAGAAGCCATAGAAGAAACAAATGATAAAATTCACTATAAAAAAATCAAAAAGTTCTGCATGGTAAAAACAAAACAAACAAAAACAAATCCAAAAAACAAAAAATAAGTGAGGAAAAAGATACTCATATAACACAATAACAGAAGATCAATAATCTTATTTTTAAAATACATATTGCTATTTCTTATAACATTGCTTATAATAGCAAAATATTGGAAACCTAAATTTTCATCACTAGGAGGCTGATTGAATGAATAAATTATGGTTAAATAAATTATATGTTATAGAATATTAGGCAATTGTAACAAAACTGAGAAAGCTCTTTAAGCAAATAATATGGAAAGATCGTTAGGTATATTATTAGCTCTCTAAAAAGCAAAGTGAAAACTGATGTATAGTATGCTACCTTTTGAGTAAAAGGGGTAAAATAAGGAAACATATTTTTGATTGCTCATGTAGACATAAACTCTGGGATGATTTATAATAAACCAATTATGTTGGCTATCCAGAGGGTAGGCAGGTACGTGGGAAATGAATAGGTAATTACAATTTTTCATCTTATACCTTTTGCAATTTTTTGAACCATTAAAAACTTATTTATTCAAAAATTGGATTAAAAACAATATTTAAGCAGATGAGAAAATATCATTTTATTCATTTTAACCTCCACTAAAAAGCATCCCAAGAGATTCTTTTTTAAGACTGAAAATATTCTGGAAAACACCTTCTAATCAGAGACCAGGAGACTTGAGATACTACAAAAAGCCCATGGATTAAAATGCTGAAAGATGACTTCCCATTCAGCTGTCTAAGAAATTAGTTAAAATTTACTTTAAATATGAACAATGGGTTGGGCGCAGTGGCTTATGCCTATAATCCCAGCACTTTGGGAGGTTGAGGTGGAAAGACTGTTTGAGCCCAGGAGTTCAAGATCAGTCTGGACAACATGACAAGACTCCATATCTACAAAAAACACAAAAATTAGCTTAGTGTGGTGGCACATACCTGTGATCTCACATACTTGGGAGGCTGAGGAAGAAGAATCCTTGAGCCCAGAAGGTGGAAGCTGCAGTGAACCATCATTGTGCCACCGTACTCCGGCCTGGGTGACAGAGTGAGACCTTGTCAAAAAAAAAGTAATAATAAAGTAAAACGAAACATGAACACCATGTAATTTTTTGCAAATCTTAAAGGCATTAACAACTGAACCATATAAAATTCTGAGACCTAGCAATGCCATACTCTATTAAAGCGACATAAAATATAAGAAAAAGGTAACAATTAAGGTAGGCAATTGTCAGGGGAAAGAAAAAGGCTTTGCAGTAGACAGGTGACTAGTAGAAAAATATCAAAGATCTGCAGTTCATTACAGGAGTAACTAAAGTTTGAGAAAAGTATTCCAGCAGTTCATTATATGTGTGTACTCTGTGTGTGTGTGCTTATTTGTTCATTTATTTATTTATTGTATTCATTTATTCATTCCGAATTGGCAACTTTTCCTTTCATTTTAAATAAACAAATTAAAAGCAGAAGGGAATTATATTCCCAAAAGTTATAGACCTAGGATATAAAAATTGACTTAGAGGCTGGGAGCCCTGGCTCACACCTGTAATCACAGTGTTACTGGTGGAGAGTGTCCAGGTTCTTGGCGTCTTTAACAAAGAATTGGACAAAATGCACAAACAAAGCAAGGAAATAATGAATCAACAAAAGCAGACTTTACTGAAAACAAAAGTATACTCCACAGGGCAGGAATGAGCTCGAGCATAGGGACTCAACAGTCCAGTTACAGAATTTTCTGGGGCTTAAATACCTACTAGAAATTTCCTATTGGTTACTTGGTGTACACCCTATGTAAATGAATCAGTTCTAGTGGGCAGAAAGTGGCCAATCAGAGGCTGCAGTTACAAAGTTACATCCTATGCAAATGTCTGATTGGTTGTGGAAAGCAACCGATCAGAGGCATAAGTAAAGTTACAAAGTTATACTCCTATGCAAATGACTTGGCTCATGACCAGCCTGATTGGTTGCAGGAGGGGACCAATCAGAGGTACTTTCAATTTTTCATCTGCCAGGCAGAAAAGCAGGGGCAATGCAAAGGGAATAGCCTCTGGTCCTTTTATTACTTGGGCATGAAATTTGGGGTTTTCCTTTTGATTTACTTCTAAGAAGTCAGTGTGAATTGGCCTTAGGTTCCCCAACTCCAGACCCTATTCTCCTGCCTCACCAGCACTTTGGGAGGCCAAGGTAGGCAGATCACTTGAGGCTGGGAGTTCAAGACCAACCTGGTCAACATGGCGGAATCCTGTCTCTACAAAAAATACAAAAATTAGCCAGATGTGGTGGCACATGCCTATAATCCCAGCTGCTCTGGAGGCTGAGGCATGAGAACGCTTGAACCCAGGAGGTGGTGGTTGCAGTGAGCCAAGATCACACCACTGCACTCCAGCCTAGGTGACAGAGTGAGACTGTCTCAAAAAAAAAAAAATTTAGAGAAGCAGTCTTTACAGAACATTAAACTAAATTAGAAGATGGGGGACAGCATAATTATAATATTGGTAAGTGACCACACAAAGCAAACATTATCATTCCTAAAACAATGAATGTTAAGTCCAGAGAGGTTATAAACATACACTTTCATAACAGCCAGTCATTTCTGCCTAAGCTTTAGTTATTAAGTTAAATTATTTACATCTAAACCATGGAAAGAATTAACAATTTTTCTGAAATATTTTTCTTCAAAAGAAGAAAGAAAAGAAAATTTTACAATGAGTAACATAGGCTTTGGATGGAAATATGACAATATAAAATTGGAGTTTAAATTTTTTGTGTGGCTGGGCATGGTGGCTCACGCCTGAGGTCTTCAGCACTTTGGGAGGCTGAGGCAGGTGGATCACGAGGTCAGGAGATCGAGACCATCCTGGCCAACATGGTGAAACTCCATCTCTACTAAAAATACACAAATTAGCCAGGCATGGTGGTACATGCACTTGTAGTCCCAGCTACTCAGGAAGCTGAGGCAGGAGAATCACTTGAACTTGGGAGGTGGAGGTGGCAGTGAGCCGAGATCACACCACTGCACTCCAGCCTGGGTAACAGAGTGAGACCCTGTCTCAAAAAAAAAAAATGTTTGTGGAAGATGTAAATTTAAGTCTGTATTTGTCAGCTATAAAGTAGCCTACAAATTAAAAAATATTTACATTAATCTGGCGATATGGTTTGGCTGTATCTCCACCCAAATCTCATCTTGAATTGTAGTTCCAATAATCCCCACGTCATGGGAGCGTCCCAGTGGGAGGTAATTGAATCATGGGGGCAGTTACCCCCAGGCAGTTCTCACAATAGTGAATGAGTTCTCATGAGATCTGATGGCTTTACAAAGGGCTTTTCCCTCTTTGCTTGGCACCTCTCCTTCCTGCCATCATGTGAAAAAGGTTGTGTTTGCTTCCCTTTCCTCAATGATTGTAAGTTTCCTGAGGTCTCCCCAGCCATGCAGAACTGTGAGTCAATTAGACCTCTTTCCTTTATAAATTAACCAGTCTTGGGCAGTTCTTTATAGCAGCATGAGAATGGACTAATGCATCTGGTTTGTCTTTTATTTTCCATAATCCAAGTTGGGGTTCAGAGTTCTTCCTCAGTTCTCCCCAATCACTCTACATATACTGTACCTTCTTTGGTTGTTCTAGAATACTTTTGATGTCTCTGTCTCAGCCTAGATGGATTCTAGAGGGCCAGACCCTGTATCTTTTATTTACAGTTGATCCTTAAATTAAAAAAAAAAAATTTGAACTGTGTGAGTCTGCTTATATGTGGATTTCAACCTTTGCCACCCGAGACAGCAAGACGAACCCCTCCACTTCTTTCCACTCCTCAGCCTATTCAACATGAAGATGAGAAGACTGAAGATGTTTATGATGATCCACTTCCACTTAATGGATAGTAAACATATTTCTCTTCCTTATGATTTTTTAAATAACATTTTCTTTTCTCTAGCTTACTTTAGTATAAGAATATAGTATGTAATCATATAACATACAAAATACGTGTCAATCAACTGTTTATGTTATGGGCAAGGCTTGCGGTCAACAGTAGGCTATCCATAGTTAAGTTTGGGGGGAGTCAAAAGTTGTATGTGGACTGGGGTGCAGTGGCTCATGCCTATAATCCCAGCACTTTGGGAGGCTGAGGCCAAGGCATGAGGAGCACTTGAAGCCAGGAGTCAAGCAAGACCAGCCTGAGCAACTTAGTGAGACTCCTCTACCACCACCCCACATAATATATATGTATATATGCTAGCCTGGCCTGGTGGTGCACACCTATAATCCCAATTACTCAGGAAGCTGAGGCAGGGGGATCATTTGAGCCAGGGAGTTCAAGGCTGCAGTGAGCTATGGTAATGCCACTGCACTCCAGCCTGGATAACAGAGTGAGATCCTGTCTCAAAAAAAAAAAAAAAAAAAAAGATATGCAGATTTTTTTATTTTATTTTATTTTATTTTTGGAAACAGGGTCTGTCTTTGTCACCCAGGCTGGAGTGTGGTGGCGTGATCTTGGCTCACTGGAGCCTCGACCTCCCAGGCTCAGGTGATTCTCCCACTTCAGCTTCCTGAGTAGCTGGGACTACAGGAGTGTGCCACCATGCCCAGCTAATTTTTTGTATTTTTAGTAGAGACGGGTGTTGCTATGTTGTCCCCGGCTGGTCCTGAGCTCATGGACTCAAGCAATCCTCCCACTTCGGCCTCCCAGAGTGCTGGCATTACAGGTGTGAGCCACCATGCCCAGCCTATATGCAGACTTTTTACCTATATGTAATGCAGGAGATCCCCTAACCCCCAAGTTGTTCAAAGGTCAACTGGGACTGAAGTACTCACAGAACCTAGTAGAGTGCCTGCCTCATTGATGCTTAATAAACATTTTTATATTTAATTAAGTATTCAAAAATTAAGACATAGTAATACTTTGTATATTAATGACATTTTAAATAGCCAACATTTTCATTTAGGCCAAAGTTATTTTGTTTTCACACACACCATCACTTAAAAAGTGATGCCAAATTTATAAGACTAAATAAGCATAAGAGAAATTCAGCCTTAGGAGATTCACTTTAAAATTCTAGTAAACAAATTCTTCAGGGCTAATATTCTTTCTCTGTTCATATAACTCAAAAGTAGTTGTAATAAAATTTATTCTGTTTGTTTTGTTTGTGTTTTGAGATGAAGTTTCACTCTTGCTGCCCGAGCTGGTGCGATCTCGGCTTACTGCAACCTTCACTTCCAGGGTTCAAGCGATTCTCCTGCCTCAGTCTCCTGAGTAGCTGGAATTACAGGTACGTGCCACCACACTCAACTAATTTTTTTGTATTTTTAGTATAAACAGGGTTTCACCATGTTAGCCAGGCTGGTCTCGAACTCCTGACCTCAGGTGATCTGCCTGCCTCGGCCTCCCAAAGTGCTGGGCTTACAGGTGTGAGCCACCACATCCAGCCATAAAACTTATTCTTTTACAGCATCTTTGTAGTCAAGTATTTTTTAGAAAGTATTCAAGATTATTTGGTACCTTAGGGTGTTATATAATTTTTATTTTTAATTAAAATATTTGATAAATCCTTTAGACATTAAAAATCCAAATTTTTATGTTTAGAAATTATGTGTTACTGGGAATGAGAAATTACACTGCAGACTTCACCAGGATCCTTCTGAACTTGCCCCGCTTTAAATGGCCAACAGGTGGCAGCATGTTCTAGGGAAATATCTCAAGAATCCTGCAACAGTCTTTGTGATGGAAAACAGTCGCAGAACTCCCACCAGAACTCCTGGACTGTGGAATGCAGGGTAAAGAAAAATCTATTTATTCTACTGGTTCCAGTCAAACTATTTCTAAAGCAGTAGAGGTCATCGTATGGTTTCAACCATTTTACAATTAGATTCAATATCACCACTAATTATCACCTGCTTGTTAATGCATGATAATGAGTGTAATATAACACAAAATAGCAAGTTTCCTGCCAAGCTAGAGAGGACAGAAGAAAAAGCTAAAAGAATCTTGGGAACATGACATATTGAAAAATGCTTAAGTAATCTGGAACACTTATTATTTGCACATTTAATGACCTTTCAGTCCAATAAACATGATTAATATGTGATTATTCTTTACTGTTTATAATACTAATCCTTTATCTATAACTATATTATTCACATAGATACTATTAATAGTAATACACTCAAATAACTATAAGAACTAGTGAGGATTTTTACGCTAATTCATGTATTCATTCTTTGTACAAGTAAATTCTGTAAAAACTGAAAAATTTATCCTGTAAAATAGATTGACATTCAATATCATATATTTTACTATAGCTGTAGGATGGTACTAGTATGGAGTCCTTTTATAGACTAATATACACAAGCAAAAATTATGGTAAAATTGTAGGCAAGTTAGATTAGAAAGATAATCACTTGTTTATTTTGTTCAGTTTGGTTAGATTTGTTCATTAGCAAAATGCATTCATTTGTGTATTTTCTTAATTTTACTCTGCTATGTTGTCATGCTTACCTACACAAACTGTTATTTAATAGTACCCTCGATTTTGAAGCTTTAAGAGATCTCGACATTGCCTCTATTTAAAGAGCCTTTGAGTCCCTACTTTTGATGCAGTTTCCTAGGATACTGAGAAATCAGTTGCTATTTAAACATTGACTAGACTTGTCTAACTTCAAATAATTTACTTGAGACTTGTTTAAAATTATATTAGCCCCTAAGCTTAGAAATGTGTCAAGTAGGAGTCAGGTTATGACCTCATACTTCAAATGAAACGAAGACTTTGTTGGCTCTCATCTTCTCATTAACAGCCTCAGCTAGTCCTCACTGGTGGCTCTCTGGCAGCGCAGCACTGGGAGAAGTACAATCAGGAAACATCACTCTAGTTCTATTGTACAGTTCACTTAGTTGATGAGTGTTGAACCACTCATTAAATTTTTCTGTACCCCAATCGTACGTAAACAGTGTAAACATTTGTTAAATGTTTGTCAAAGTGATGACAATGATGATATTACTTTGGTTTTTTAAGAAATCAAAAAAAGGAAATTTACCAAATAAAGAACTAAATGGTAATGAAAAGTTCCTTTTATGGATAATTTCTAAAAATGACTAATTTTAATTTTAAAAAGAAATTAACAGTATGCTCAAAGTGCTTTGCCAGGTCCTGAGAAGACTAACACAAATATGTCAAGAGGAGCATGGGCTGGGCATAGTGGCTCACACCTGTAATCTCAGCACTTTGGGAGGCAGAGGTTGAGCCCAGAAGTTCAACACCAGCCTAGGCAATATGGCAAAACCCCATTTCTACATATATATATATATATATATATATGTATAAGCTGGGTGTGGTGTCTCACGCCTGTAGTCCCAGCTACTTCAGAGGCTGATGTGGGAGGACTGCTTGAGCTGGTGAGGTAGAGGTTGCAGTAAGCAGAGATCAAGCCACTGTATGCAGCCTGGGCAACAGAGTGAGACCCTGTTTCAAATAAATAAACAAAAAGTCAACAAGAGCACATCATAACAGAGCCCTTCCTATGGAGCTGAGGAAGACTTCACAAGAAAATAACATAATCTGGCCTGAAGGATGCTGAGAATTTCAACCAAAAGGAAAAAGATTATTAAAAATAATATTCAGAGCAAATCCAAGGAAGATGGACAGAATGGGATGAGAGAAATGGCATATCACCTTTGATGCCTGAGTATGTGGGGTGGACAATGGGTATGGGTCAGGAGAAGGAAGATGTTGGATGGTACAGCAAGGGTATGTACCTTATATTCAGTGGACATGGCAAAGCAGCAAATATTTAAAAAATAGCATGATTACATAATCAAATTCATATTAAGACTCTGGCAGCGATCTGAAAGGCGCATTGGAGTAAGAGGAGACCTAGGACTAAAAAGCTATTACAAGAAAGACAACAAAGACCTGAATTGAAACAGTAGGAAGAAAAAGAAGACAAATTTGAGCTACTTCAAATGATGCTTCAATAGGACCACAGTGAAAGAATGGCCAATTTTTCTGGTCCCCTATACTGTCTCTAAAATTTCTACTTAGTCTTGAAATTTTAAGGCAAAAAGGAAAGTTAAGAAAGTAATGTAATTATTCAATATAGTAATTCTTAATAACAGCTCATGATTAATAATAAAATTTAAGATAGAGGAAGGTAGTCAAATTGGATTTGGCCATATGAATGTTGAGGCATTGGTGAATTATTCAGAACAGATGCTCACACATATTGGATATTAAGATTTAGGACTTAGTAGACAAGTCAGGATTGGAAGTACAAATTTGGGGATAGTTTATGCATAAGTAGAAGAATGAAATCACTGCCAGAGAATATATGGAGAAGAGAACAGTGTTGAAGAATACCTTAACAGAAGGAGGTAAGCAGAAAAGAGGAGGCAGCTGTAAGGCAAAGGTTGGGTTGGAGAGGCAGAGAAAAATTAGTGCCCTAGAATCTGAAAAAATAGACAAGCTATCAACAGTTATAAATGCTAAAGGGCAGAAAGGCTAAGGGCTGAGCTATCATTAAGTTCAAGGATTCAACTTCAGTGGACTGGTAAGAGGAAAGTGGATTGCCTCAGGCTGAATAGTAAATGAGAAGTGAGTTTGTATCCTTATTCCCATACTTCCATAATTTCCAAAAATCACACTTTGTGTGAAAGTAAATTATAGCCTTAAGAGTGTTCAATATATTCTCTAAAGAGATGGAAATGTGTGACATAATTAGAATGTGCAAAAATGTGATTAACTCTGACTCTTGAAGAGGTAAGCTTCAGCTATCTAAAATGTTACTAAAATGAACATCTCATTTCCTCAACAGCAATGTCCAAAATACATTTTTGTTTTAATTTTTTAATACTGTACTTAACGCATGAGCACCAACAGTAGAAAGAATAGAAAACCACCATAGCCAGTGGGAGATATATCCAGAATCCGCAAATCAAAGGATAAAAACTGCAATACTCAAAAGATTCCAAGAAAATAGTATTTTATCTTCATGTCTATTTTTCACAGTACTAAATTAAACAGCACTCTTACATTAATCTTAACACTAGTGTTCTTTAATTCATTTACTAAAAAACAAACCAAACAAATAGGATTTCTGATCCTGTTTTGATCTTAGAAGTAGATAAGAACACCATTTATATTAAACTAAACTCAAATCCAAACTACTGTCAAATACTTTTTGGTATTCCAAATTTGGTAAATATTGGCCAGGCATGGTGGCTCACACCTGTAATCCCAACATTTTGGGAGGCTGAGGCAGGCAGATTGCTGAGCCCTTCTGGTATCTGCTTGATACCAGTTGGGGCAACATGGTGAGACCCCATCTCTACAAAAAAAATTACAAAAATTAGCCAGGCATGGAGGTGTGCACCTGTCATCTCAGCTATTCAGGAGCTGAGGTGGGGGATCGATTGAGCAGACTGACAGAGTGAGATTATGTCTCTAAAAAAAAAAGTAAGTCCATTAAAGTCACTCAGTGAGGCCCTGGTTGGTGCCTTAGAGTGGGAATCCCAATAAACTATAAGGATAAATGTAGAGATATTTTTATCAGATTTAGTCTCTGCTGTAGCCAAAGAATGTTACATGTAGACATTTACACATAATTGCTTAATGGATGGATCAGAATCCACATCTGTCTGACCCTAAAGCCTGTACTCTGTCTACCATATCACAGTTTCCTAAACTAACTGATACTAAGAATCATCTGGGCTATTTGCTAAAAAAATAGATAGAACCCCCCCTAGGTGTTCTTATTAAAGGCCTAGAAATGTTTATTTTTAATAACGACCCTAAATAATTATTACCATTGGGCATATCCAAATCTGCAGAAAGGTTCCTTCTTCTACCCTCCACATTCTCCCCACCGACTCAATACCTCCTCTCACAAATAACAATACACATTTACTGGGCATTGTTCTAAATGTATTGATTCACTTGATGCTCACAACTACCTTATGAGGTAGACACAATAATTATCCTCATTTTTCAGAAGAAGAAACTGAGGTATACAGAGTTTACGAAACTTGTACAAGGTCACAGAACTAAGAATTAGGAGAACAGAGATTTGAACCAGACTTTCTCCAGAACCTGAACTTTTAATCATTATATTATTCTGTCCATACTCACTTATCCCTTCCTCCCCAAGGTGCTAGCCCCAAAAGTTCCCTTTGGATAATAATTTCCGCCACTAGTAATGAAAGTTAATTTATTGTCTCTGTATGCTTGTTTACAACTTCAAACTGGTATATTATAAATAAAGGAAGTCCCACAAGAAGGTATTCAATTGGATCTTTTAAATATAACCAAAAGAAGTAGCCATTTATAAGAAAAGTATTACTGCAGCAGTATAATCCCAGTCATAAAAACATAATATAAAATAATATATGTAAAATAATTTTTGAAAGGTAGACATATCCAGTAAGATAAGCAAATGACATTGTACCACCTGAAAGATAGTTTAAAATAAAAGTATATTTGGCATTTAGGAGGCTTGAAGGTAATTTGGGGGAATATATAAATTAGTTATTCATTTACCGCTATGTTGCCAAGCAAGATTAAAAGAAAATATTTCTTATTAGACACTGTCAAACAGAAACCCAATGAGTATTCAATAAATTCATTGTCTGAATAATTCAATTAAAATCTAAATCTCCTTTTAATAATGATAGCTACAACAAAAGAATTTAGGCAAATAATACAAGGTCAAGGCAACCAGACTAGATTTTTAAACATATCCATCTTACCACATATAATAGGTACAATGAAATGAGGTGAATGTCTTTTATCACCCAATTCCTACACCTTTTTTTTTAATGCTTTTTCTCCAGATGCTCACGTTTCCTACCCACAAAACTATAAGAACATGTATTTAGGCATTGCCCTTTTTTTTTTTTTAAAGTTCTTAGAATATATCTATGTATCATTGTTGAATTATCCCTAAGGCAGAACAGCATCCCAGTGGAAGATCTTTCTGAAGTGGCTGACAGATTAA
Organism: Cacajao melanocephalus; assembly: GCA_963573385.1. NCBI lineage: Eukaryota > Metazoa > Chordata > Mammalia > Primates > Pitheciidae > Cacajao > Cacajao melanocephalus. The sequence continues at coordinate 50,540 of CAUYLG010037108.1, read as the reverse complement.
GAGCTGGGGTGGGAGCCCTGTCAAATGATTTATCATTGTGGCTAGCCTGTAAAAAGTAAATAAAACAGAAATAACAACCTACCTGAAGCTTTAACTCTGTTCTATACATGATAGATACAAGAATGGATGTTGAGAGAAACCTCAAAGGCTTTCTTTGACATCAGTAGCAAACAGAAACAATTTAGTAACTAAGGCCTTTGTTTACTGTTTTGGACACTACAAATAAGCAGTGTCTTGCTCTGCTAATACATCCTATTATCTGTCTCTGAAAAATACAACTGCTAAATTAGTGACATCATGGAAGAGCCATAGAATACAATAGTACAGTGACTGTTCTTGATATTCTGTAACTGATGATGTGGTAGCTTCTAGTCACTGGCCAGTGCTGGAGGCTCCAAGTTGTTTACACCTTTACCATCCTGTGTTTTCTCAGGCACTCAGAAATCTTACTACAAACCCTCCAACCACTAGCCTCAATATGTGTGTTTTGCTTCCTGCCTGCACATCTCCACTTTGCAACTTACTGCTACTATAGCAATAAAGTCTTAGCTTCAGTTCTTTTCTCTCCCACTCATTCTCACTCTCCCTACTTCTCCCTGCAAGTGGTCCCATGGAATACCATGCATCTAATTCTCTAGAACTGTGAGTAATAAATTATTCTTGTAAAGGCAGTTGCCTCTGTGTTTGTCATCTTACCATACCTGATTAAAAAAAACCCTGGGTTCATATTAAAATAGTCTAAGCATATTATTTAAAATGTTCCTATCCATATACTCTATTTCTTTGAATGCTTCAAATACTATCACTAGTTTTTGCATCAATAGTCTTTCTTGTATATATGTATTACATATTCATTCATTTATTCATCAAAATATCCAAACAATGCTAGGCCATGCAGTAGAGACAGCCATGGAAGACAAAACCCTTGCCCTTGTGGAATTTATACTCTAGAATTACAGTGATGAGTGAGGTGAGAGTGTATATTTTACTTCATTTGAATCCCTACTTTTCTTCTCAGTGTTTCACATATACAAATGTTCCATAATATTTGCTGAATAAGAAAATGATTTGGCTAGGCGTGGTAGCTCATGTCTGTAATCCCAGCACTTTGGGAGGCTGAGATGACAAGATCACTTGAGCCCTGGAGTTTAGGACCATCCTGGGCAATATACTGAGACCTTGTCTCTATGAAAAAAAAATTTTTTCTATAAAAAATAAAAGTAAAAGGAAATGATTTATTTCCCTTGTGCATCAGAAGCCATTTTCTCTATCCTTTATTATTGAATAGTTGTTTACAGTTAAGAGACTTTCAATGGGCTTATCTCACTTGTTGAATATCATAAAGTAGATCAATGTTATATGATACAGTAATTCAAGCAGCTGGACTTCACTGAATGAACAACCTTACTCACTAATCACTGGTAATGCCTGGAGCCGACATTATTTAACACCTGTCATACATATCACTAAAGAAAAAGAAACAAAAATTAAGAACATCTGAAGGAAGAGTAAAGCATTATACTTCTCCATCCTTGATTCAATAATTTAGCAAATATTTTCATATTAAAGCAGACCGGATATGTGTGAGATTGGAGGTAGGGGAAGATGAAGGGAATGATTTCAGGGGCATTGATATTATCAAGAACACTGAAAGTTAAATAAGCCATGGAAACTGTTGGCTAAGGCACTTAAGGGGCCCTAAGGAGGCTCTAAGGCCCTACAGCCCTTCAGGGAAATCAGTTACTATCTCAGTGGGAATTTAAACTGTCCCAGAATTAGCTCTAAATCTCTAGTCTACATCTTTTTGCAAACAAGTAATTATTAATATTTTGTATTTTAAACATACGTAACATAAGGAAGGACAGGAGTCTGGATTTTTTCTCAGTGTCTCACTGTCTTACCTATACAAGGGAATCAGCTTACCTATTCAAGTAGACATTACTGTTGCACACTCAACATTCATCTATTTATCTCCCTTTTCTGCTTTTTTAATGCGGCCCTAATTTCATGCACTTTCCCCAGAGTGTCTGTGTCCTTAGGAGAGGGTGGCCTTCTCCTTAGCCCTGGGATATAAATTTCAATTGTCCTAATCCCACCATGGAGGCCTTACCTCCCCACATCCCACCCTCCAGCAGGCATGAGGGAGAAATCTGCTAGGGGAAAAGAGTTTCCTTAGTCTTATAACGGGGCAGAAGATAAGGGTGTTCCCCTTTGTTGTCGCTGAACATTATCTGTAATCTGGAAATGAGGGAATCACTTTAGGACCATAAAGCCAGACTAGAGAACAACACACTTAAAGATGGCAGAGCCAAAAGAAGGAAGAAACCTGTGTCTTTGACAATATTGTCCAGACACAGAGTAACCAACCCTGGTAATGACTTCATCTCCATGCATCTAGCTATTAGCATTTGTTTTAAAAAGGCTTAAACAATAAGGACATTTAGAAAGGTTCCTGTTACTGCAACCAAAAGCATTTCAACTGATACGCCTTCTTTCTTTCAATAGTTTCACCCTTACAAAGTAGGTTTCTCAATATAACAAGGGGTGTTAGGTTGGATAACTGCCAAAATTTCCTCCCATGATCAAGCTGCTTAATGTCTATTTTCCTTTTCCACCAATCTAGTCCTTCTGTAATGAATACTGCAGAAGTATGTAATGCCAGTTTCAGACTAAGGCTTTAAGAGAATTAGCATCTTTCTTCCACCTTCACTCTCTTGGAAGCCAGTCACCACCTAAGAAAGCTTAGGCCAAACTCCTGAATGGAGAGAGTCCTTATGGAGAAGAATCAAGTTAGCTCCAGCCAAGAGGCAGCACCAAAACTTCAGCAATGTGAGTGAAGCCATCTTGGACCTTCCACCCCAGTTAAGTGAAGATAGCAGCCTCATAAAGCAGAGACTAGCCATCTCTGCTAAGCCCTGCTTGAATTTCTGGCTACAGAACTGTGAGCAATAAAACATCTGCTGTTTTTAGTCACTAAGTCTTAAAGTGGTTCATTATGAAGCAATTGATAAATTATAAACAAATTAATATTATTTGGTTTTTTGCTTTGTAAAATGGCTACAGTCATTTCACAATGATAAAGAATTATTTAGTGAGTCACTAATAGCTTTGAATGCTAATAAATATTTTTCTCAAATATGTGTGTTTTAACAGCCTTGGCTCATAAAGGAGAATTTGTTTCTATGTATGTATGTATCACCTTATTATCCTATCTGCATTTTTTAAAAGATAACATTTTTAAAATATGTAACATTTAAACATGTAAAATGTACATTTCAAAAATAAATACAACTAAATGGGAAATGATTTGCAACTGAGTTGTTATCCTAACAAGCAAAAAAGTCTCACAAATAAAAAAAAAATTTTAACCCCTTAATTTTTTAAATGGAAAAACCCACCTCTGAAGAACCATAAATGGTAAATAAACACGAAGGGGGACCATCTTAAGCTCACAAAGTTAAAACATAAGGCATCATCTTTTACCGACTAAATGGCCAAAGAAAAATTTAAACGGTAACACTTAATACCAGCAAGCTTCCATTGAATAATGGGAAGACCTTGCGATAGACTCCTGGAGTCAATGACAACAGTCTCCTTCAACTATGGGGACGTGGGCGTCCCTGGTCACAAGCTGCCTGACTTTGGGCGCTGTCTACAGCTGTAAATTGGGGGATGATATAGCCACGCCACAGAGCGGTTGTAAAGACTCCACTGATACTCACAGGCAAGAGCAATGTAAGTGACTGTTCAGCCTGTTCATCCTTGCGTTTACTTTTGTCAGAAATCCCGGAAAAGAACTGGAATTACAGGAAAATCTGAGTATTTTAATGGAAAATTGGGAGTGGGATTCGGGAATGACTTGACACCAACAACGGTGGGTGGCGGCAGAAGAACAGGGAGGCGACAGCCTACGCAGCTTGCGGAGCCCTCCGGGTGCAACCGCTCGCAAGGACCCCGCCTTCTGGCTCATCCTCGCCTGGGCTTGGAGGTTCCGCGGGGCTAGCTGCCGCCGGGAGTGGGCGGTGGAAACAGTAGAGCCCGGGACTCTGATTGGCTACCTGAGACTGAGGGGCGGGGCGGCGGAGGCTCCAGAGGGCGCGAGAGCGGAACACTGCGGCACGCACTTCCGGTCTTTGTGGCTTGCAGCTAGGGGTCGGCGGCTCATTCCCTGGCCGCGCCTGGGCTTCGCGGTGAGGGACGCGGGCCCCTAGGAGGAGGGAATGGGGGGAGGACGCGCCTGCCGAACAGTGGAGGAGCCCAGCTCCTTGGCCTGCCCATCCCAAGGTCGCGGCCCCTTGGCCCGCGCGGCGTCTCCAAGGGACTGGGGGACTTAGAGGAGGGCAGCACTCAAACCCCTGCTTTCCAGAGGAAAACGCAGTTCCCCTGACCGCGTGACTTCGAAAATGCTCCGGGTTTAACCGAGGATATAAAAATAGAAGGGCTACTTAGTGCAGCTGGACTGGTTAATAAACCACAAATTTGTAGGGTATATATTCTAATTAATCTCTAAAGTTAACCATAGTGTGAGGAATGAATTTTACTCATCTGTCCTGACAAACTCAAGGGGATACACTCCTGTCGATATCTCACCATCCTAAAATCTGGTCAAGTTTGGTCTATGTCACAAAATTTAATACATCTATATTTGTCACCATATTTTGCTTTTGAACATTTTTATTCCTTGGATATTCTAAGCTTTTTCAGAGCTGATGATCATTTTGCTTCTTTTGGGTATGTGATACCTATCATGTTTTTGAACACATGGTAAGCATTTTACAGATACTTGTTGGTTCTTGGTCAATTTCTCAGTAGACTCATTCATTCATAAGCAAAAATCTTAACCTAATGCTCAGTAAGTGCCTCAGTGTTGAAGTAATTCAGTAAACACCAAATGTGATCAAATATCCAATCTTTACATAAGCTCATGTTCAATGTGAACTTAAAAATGTTACTACCTTAAATGAATATTAACATTACCTGCTTTTAGGTAGAAAGTAACTAAAAATAAACGTTTAAAATCAGTATTACTAAATTCTGCCTAAATATTGTTACCCTTGGAAATCTGATTCTGAAGCCTGTATTTTATTTAAAAGAGAGTTCTACAAGTTTTATTAATACATACATGTCAAAGATAGATTTTTCTCCTTGATACAATCAGAACCAAAAGATAATTGGAAATTTTCTCACTATGTGACTGATGTTAATGTTGCATTCACACTCTGGCATCTAAAATAGTTATGTCTAACATTAGTGGTAGGAATTCTTCATAATGGGAGACACTGATTGAGGTTAATGATTTTTAGTTTGTCATCTCATTATTTTTTTAGTGATAGCCCCAAATCTGCTCCCTTTCAATATATTACTAAAGTTACTCATCTTTATTATTGCAAGTTCTTAGAGATTTTTTTGATTGCTGTAAGTTAACTGCTTTTATATTCTTCAGGAAAGAAGAGATCACTCACGCTCCTCAAGCACAGAACCCAGGTGTACTGAGCTTTTTGCTAAGCTCTTTCAGCCAAGAATGGCTGTGGAATCTGGAGTGATTTCAACCCTGATACCTCAGGATCCTCAGGAACAAGAACTAATACTAGTGAAAGTAGAAGATAACTTTTCCTGGGATGAGAAATTTAAGCAGAATGGGAGTACTCAATCCTGCCAAGAATTGTTTCGTCAGCAATTCAGAAAGTTTTGCTACCAGGAGACACCTGGGCCCCGGGAGGCTCTGAGCAGACTCCAGGAGCTTTGCTATCAGTGGCTAATGCCAGAGTTGCACACAAAGGAGCAAATCTTAGAACTGCTGGTACTGGAGCAGTTCCTGAGCATTCTGCCTGAGGAGCTGCAGATCTGGGTTCAGCAACATAATCCAAAAAGCGGCGAGGAAGCTGTGACCATGTTGGAGGATTTGGAGAAGGAGTTTGATGACCCAGGGCAGCAGGTGGGAACAGAGAAAAGTGATGTCTTGTGGGAAAGGGAATTTACAGCCTGGAGGATGTAATGGTATCGTAACAGTGGAATAAAAAATTTTATGTCTCTACTGAACCCTAACCTGAAGTAACTAATAGAGCCATACCTGTCTATACCCTTGAATGGTCTTTTTCCCCTGTCCTTCATCCCTGTAGGTGTCCTCATTGACCTCTGAGATTTTTACAAAGCAAGTTTCCCTAGGAATTTTCTCACAAAACTAACCATATTTTACTGATTTCAGGTCCCAGCTAGTCCACAGGGACCAACAGTGCCATGGAAGGATTTAACATGTCTCAGAGCATCCCAAGAATCAACAAACATCCACCTCCAGCCCTTACAGACACAGCTGAAATCCTGGAAACCGTGCCTTTCCCCTAAAAGTGGTGAGGAATAGGAAGTCATCTGGAAACTCTTGACACTTAGGCCTCTGTTTTTGAGAATGCAGAATTAATTGCACTTGTCAAACTTATCACATGTGAGCATCACCTTTATTATTCTAAACCAGAGGTGCTCACTTTTAGCAGCTTGGTATTCAGCACCTTTCATGAATTGCTGTCAGCCCTCCTGTGTCAGTTTCCCTGTTATTCATTCACTTATTTCATTATTTTATAACTTTATAAAATGTTAATACATGCCTGGTACTGTGGTAGGTCCTGGGTCTCTGTCTTAAAGAGGTTTCAGGTCTGGGTGGTGACGGACAAGTAAAAAGGCAATTGCAATGTAGTGTAGTAAATTATAGAATAAAAGTAGGCACTGGGTACTGCTGGAGTGCATCTAAAGGCACCTAACCCAATCTTAGAGGATCAAGAACACTTCCTGAAGGAAAAAAATCTAAGCTAAGACTTTAACTATCAGTAGGAGAAAGCCTATGAGTAACTAGGTGGGAGGAGGAGTAGCCCAAGTAAAGGCCATACCATCCCAAAGGTGGGAGAATACAACCCATTCTGAAAATTGCAGGTAGTTAAATTTGACTTTGAATGGAGAATTGATGGGGGAAAAATGGTAAGAGAAGAACCAGAGAGGAAAATAGGATCCAGGTCCCCCCTTTATGTCATGCTAATTTGTTTGTATAGTTTCTTAAGTGCAGTGGGGTGCAGTTGAAGGATTTTGGACAAGAGAGTGTGACATAGTTTGATTTGTAGTTTAGAACTTAGCTGCAAATGAAGAATCATGTGAGGAAGGCAAGAGTGTAGTCCTATTAGAGACTGCTGTAATCCAAGTGACCACAGTGTATTCAATCAATATGTGTTATGGTGAGGGGTGGAGAACATAAAAGCTGACTCCTGTTCATTGGCATTTGTTTTTTATTTTATTTATTTATTTATTTTTTATTTTTTGAGACAGAGTCTCACTCTGTCGCCAGACACCAGGCAGGAGTGCAGTGGCACGATCTCAGCTCACTGCAACTCCGCCTTCTGGGTTCAAGCAATTCTCCTGCCTCAGCCTCCCGAATAGCTGGGACTACAGGCATGAGCCACCACGCCCAGCCAATTTTTGTATTTTTTAGTAGAGACGGGGTTTCACCATGTTGGCCAGGATGGTCTCAATCTCTTGATCTTGTGATCCACTCGCCTCGGCCTCCCAAAGTGCTGGGATTATACTGCGCCCAGCCTCATCAGCATTTAAATTGCATTGCAACATCTGGTTATTGTTAAAACTAGAGTGTGAGGGAGAGGAATTAAGGATGATACTGAGGTTTCAGTCTTGAACAATCTGGTTAATGGTAGTGCTGTTCATGTAAATGAGAAAACATAAGGAAAAACAAATACATCTAATGATGTGTTTAGGTTGGTATATTTTGTTGCTTGTTAAACATTCAAAAGTAAAATGCCCAATTAGGATAAGACTCTAGAGCTTAATAAAATAGGGATAAAATTGGGGATCTGGGCAGACATTAGTCAGACAATAGCTTACAATATAAGTTGTAATGGAAGCCAAGGGTAGAGAGTTTGTAGAATAAGGTTACCTGAGAGCCCAAAACAGAAACTGGAGGAACGCTTGTCTTTGAGTGATTCACCCTAGAATCTAAAAATGAACAGCCACAGAAATCAGGCTAATATCATTGGAAGAGAATGTCTCTAGAAGGAAGGTGTGATCCTCAGTGTCAGTGCTACAGAGAGGCTAAGTAATAATCCAGAAAGTACCCATTGGGTTGAAGAGCTATAAAGTTGGTGACCTTGATGACAGTAGTATCAGTGCAAGTAGGGGACAGGGACACAATAAGGCAGAAACCAGATTGTAGAATGGGGATCCTTTCACTTGAAAGGCTGCAGGCAACTCTTTCAAGAAGCCACTATGAATGAGAGTGAGTGAGGTTGCTTAAGAGAGATATGTAGGCAAGAAGGTTGATTTTAAAAGGTGAGAGACACAAGCTTGTTTAAAAGCTGATGGAACAGGAGTCAGCTGAGAAAAAGGTTGTAAATAGTAGAAAAATATTACAGGTAATTGGTCAATTGATGTCTCAAAAGAGGCAGGAAAGGATGAAATTCAAAGTGTAGATGTAGACTATTAGATAAGAAGAGAGACCCTCTTTTGGCCAACTGAAAAAAAAAAAGATACTGGAGGACAGTGACATCTTTGTAGGTAGAAGCTTCTGTTTTCTCTCATGTAGAAAGTATTGAGAGTGACTAGAGAAATGTAATATCTATTTTTTTTGCTATTTATTGTTTCAGATTGTGAGAACAATGAAACAGCAACAAAGGAGGACATCTCAGAAGAATCACAGGGACTCCCTCAGGAACCTTCATTTGGAGGAATTAGTGAGCATGAAAGCAATTTAGAGTGGAAGCAAGGAAGTGCTATAGGGGAGAAACTAATATCTCCTTCCCAAGGGGACAGTTTTAGTCAAGTGATCTTCACAAACACATCTCTAGGAAAGAGAGACCTTTATGATGAGGCTGAAAGATGCTTGATTCTAACTACAAACTCTATAATGTGTCAGAAAGTTCCTCCCGAAGAGAGACCTTATAGATGTGATGTATGTGGGCACAGCTTCAAGCAGCATTCGTCTCTAACACAACATCAGAGAATCCATACTGGAGAAAAGCCCTATAAATGTAACCAGTGTGGGAAAGCATTTAGTTTGAGGTCCTATCTTATTATTCATCAGAGAATTCATAGTGGTGAGAAAGCATATGAATGTAGTGAATGTGGAAAAGCTTTCAATCAGAGCTCAGCCCTCATTCGACATCGGAAAATCCATACTGGTGAGAAAGCTTGTAAATGTAATGAGTGTGGCAAAGCATTCAGTCAAAGTTCATATCTCATTATACATCAAAGAATTCACACTGGTGAGAAACCTTATGAGTGTAATGAGTGTGGGAAAACCTTTAGCCAGAGCTCAAAACTCATTAGACATCAGCGAATTCACACAGGAGAGAGACCCTATGAATGTAATGAATGTGGAAAAGCTTTCAGGCAGAGCTCAGAGCTGATTACTCATCAGAGAATACATAGTGGAGAGAAACCCTATGAATGTAATGAATGTGGAAAAGCCTTCAGTTTGAGCTCAAACCTTATCAGACATCAGAGAATTCATAGTGGAGAGGAACCTTATCAGTGTAATGAATGTGGCAAAACCTTCAAAAGGAGCTCAGCTCTCGTTCAGCATCAAAGAATTCATTCTGGGGATGAAGCTTATATATGTAACGAATGTGGGAAGGCTTTCAGGCACAGATCAGTCCTTATGCGCCATCAGAGAGTCCACACTATAAAGTAACGTGAATACTGTACATAGTGTAAATACTTCAGTCAAGTTTTTATGTTTGTTAGTCAAAAGAGTTTACTTTAGAACTAAATGCCATAAAGGTTATAAAATACTAGGTCTTGAGTCTAGCTTGCTTTGTGCAGCATTTCCCAGTGCTAGTGTAAAGTGTTCCTTGAAAGCTTTTCCTGTGACTAATCAGAAGACAGAAAAATCATTACTTTCAGCTCTTTTCTTATCATTAGGAATACTCAGGAAATATGAAAAATGGGAATGTAACATTGAAACCTCATTTTCTATGAAAATGTCATGAAAAGGATGTAGCAACCCAAGCTCTGTCACTGCATCTGATTGTTAGTGTACCAGCTTAGGGGGCTGGTGTGGACTGTGTGAGGCACTTTGTCTCAGGAACTAAAAAAAAAAAATACGCAATAAAGAACAGTGACAAAGCAGCAAGAAAGGTGGAGAAACGGCTTCATCAATGATTTGTTGAGCCCAAGGCAGGCCAGGAATTAGATAGGCATGAGAAGGATATAAATTAATTTACCCAAAGGTTGTTTTTTGAGTAGCTACTTTATGCCAGGGACTAGAAATACAGTGGAAAACAAGACTGTAATCTCTAGAGTCTAATGGGCAAGGCAGCCAAACAGGCAGTGATGGTGGAATGGTCAGTGCTATGTGACCTTAAGGAGCACCTGACTCTTGCCTTGGATAAGGAAATGGGGGAAATGGCCTGAAGGATGAGGAGTTAGCCAAAGTGGTAGGCCAGGGAAGAAGCTTCCCAGTAAAGAACAACAGCCAAAGGCCAGAACAAAGTGTGGAGCATTCCTTGAGCTCCTGTTGTAGTGACGTCTAGTCTGTCAGAGAAGTCTGGGTCTGGTCAGACTCTTAAGCAGTGTCAATGGAGAACTTCCTGTTAACAGACAAAACCTGGAGCCCTTGGACCACAGGGTAGTCAGGAGCTTTGTCTTGGTTTATGTGACTCCAGGGAAAGGGCAAGTATGTGGTTTCCTTTCCCAATCTGTAGGCTAGCCTAGAACTTCCATGAGGGTAGTGGTGGGAATGAAGGTGGGAAAGAGCCCAGCCTATACTTCAAGAGTCTGTTAGTGTTAAGACTCCCTCTGCCAGTCTTAAGATTCTCCTTTGATTCTAAAGACAATATCAGATTTCTTCTAATTCCAAGGCTCTGGATCAGAAGCTGCAATATCATTTGTTTCTGGGGCTGTATCCCCACAAATCCTAGTATATTCCCTTGGGCTTTGATGCTCAAAAAATACTTGGCAGTTGCTGGGTCTGTGACATTCTTTAGGTACCTTATACATGTTCAGTTTTGTCTTATGTCACCAGTATTTCATATCTTTTGCAAATTTTATTAAAGACAATGCTAAAAGGAAGTGACAACTGAAACTAATGGTCACAGTCAAGACTTCCCATTTCTGGGGGGCCTAGCAGGAAAAGAATATTTAGACTGATGGTGAGTGCAAGATGGAATATTGTACAGGTTAACTAGCAACACAAAGACATATTCAGAAGACCTAATAGGTTGGAGGAATAACACACCTCACCAAAAACAAATCTGTATGGAAATCTAGAATCCTGTGCATAGAAAAAGAATTTTCATGAGGATAAAAAGAAGCAAAGAGAAGTAATGCTCTTATTGGGGCATACATCAGTGGACATGTGCTAACCAGTAAGAACAGCAGGAGGCCTAAATGCCCAAGTTTGGGGAGAGAATATGGAAAAAAATGGATGGCATCATTTGGAAAAGATTTAAGATATTAAAATACGTGGTAAGAGGTACTCAACTCTTATTTTCATCCTTTTCCACAGAGAAAGACCTGAACAAACTGAAAAGGTAGGACATTAAGTAGGAATTGTATATTGCGAAAGGGAAATACTCTATGTAATAAACCTCTTCTACATGTCAGTAAGAAATGTAATAAGCCAGGCACAGTGGCTCACACGTATAATCCCAGCACTTTGGGAGGCCAAGGGTGGAGGATTGCTTGAGACCAGGAGTTCAAGACTAGCCTGGGCAGCATAGTGAGAACCCCATCTCTACAAAAAATAAAATCTGCCAGGTATGCTGATGCATGCCTGTAGCCCCAACTACTTAGGAGGCTGAGGTGAGAGGTTTGCTTGAGCCCTGGAGGTCAAGGCTACAGTGAGCTGAGATCACACCACTGCACTCCAGCCTGGGAGACAGAGCAAGACCCTGTCTCCAAACCAAAAAAAGGAAAAAAAGAAATGTAATAGATACTTGCTAAGGGCTTTGTATACACTTATTATTGTTATTTCTCATCACAGTGCATATGTAGCAGATGAGGAAATGAAGGCTAAAGGTCGGTCATATATCTATAAAGTTGGGAAGTCAGAATTTGAACTCAGAACCTGACTGTGGAACCACTTCAGTATACTGTCTTCCTATAAGAGAGTTTCAGTAGAAAAAAAATGCTACTTAAAAGTAGAGAAATCACAAAATAAGTGCCAATGAACAATACATAAATGTTCAACCTCACTACAGTTAAAATGTATATTAAAGCAAGAGTTGAGATGATACTTTTCCTTATAAAACTGACAGGGATTCAGGGACATTGGGACTCTAATGCCGTTGGTAAGACGTGAATACATACTGTCTCTGGAAATCAATACCAGAAGCCTTAAGCATTGCCTTTTCACTTTGTACCTGGAAATGTGTATTTTAGAAACCATCATGAATGTATGTGAAATCCTAAAAGCTGTTAAAACTGATTTTAACAGGCTGGGCGCAGTGGCTCACGCCTGTAATCCCAGCACTTTGGGAGGCCAAGGCAGGTGGATCACTTGAGGTTAGGAGTTTGAGACCAGCCTGACCAATATGGTGAAACTCTGTCTCTACTAAAAATACAAAAAAATTAGCCGGGCGTGGTGGCATGCGCCTGTAGTCCCAGCTACTTGGAAGGCTGAGACAGGAGAATTGCTTGAATCCGGGAGGCGGAGGTTGCATGAGTCAAGATTGTACCACTGTACTCCAGCCTGGGTGACAGAGCGAGACTCTGTCTCAGAAAAAAACAAAACAAAGCTGATGTCAATTAACATTAAAGTATTCATGATATATTGTTAAGTAAAAATATTACAAGACAATATGTACAATATGATCCCATGTAAAATATATATTTATGCATTAAAAATACTGAAAATATGTAAACTCAAAGTACTATACTGGTTCTCTGGGTGCTGAGGTTGTAGGTGATGTAATTTTTCTCTGGTGTTTTTCTGTATGTTTTCCAAATTTTTCTATAGTAAATATCTAATACTCTTAAAATTAGAAGGGAAAGTGAATGGAAGCCCAGGATACTTGAGAATATATTTTAAAAGGCACTTGCTGGCCGGGCACAGTGGCTCACACCTGTAATCCCAATTCTTTGGGAGGCCGAGGCGGGCGGATCACCTGAGGCCGGGAGTTTGAGACCAGCCTGACCAACATGGAGAAACTCCATCTCTACTAAACATACAAAATTAGCTGGACATAGTGGCGCATGGCTGTAATCCCAGCTACTTGGGAGGCTAAGGCAGGAGAATTGCTTGAACCTGGGAGGCTGAGGTTGCAGTGAGCTGAGATTGCACCATTGCACTCCAGCCTGGGCAACAAAAGCAAAACTCCGTATAAAAAAAAAAAAAAAAAAAAAAAACACTTGCTTTTCATAGCATCCCTGTCTCTTCCAAGTCTCAGGAAATTAGCTAACTTGAGATGGCAAATATATCCATCTCACACCTAGTATATTAAAAAGTCTACAAATTATAAATCCTGGTGCAAAAGCAATTACTTGCCTGAAGATTTACAGTTGAGAAAAGCAATAGCTTTGAAGTGGAGATCTTTGAAGGTCTTTTATTATTAGAGATTTTCCATGTATTCTGTAGCCATAAGCAAGTCACCTTCCAACTCTAGACCCTCACTTTAAAGGAGCTGATATATACAACATTCCATTTTTTATGAAACGGAAGGGGCACCAATATAAGGTGAATGTCAAAGGAAATTTTTTCTTCCTTCACCACTCTTTCTTGGAAGAAAAGTAATTCATGCCTTTCCCTCTGCTCAGGGCTGTCCTGTTTCTCTTGGTATAAAAGCAGTCTGGGGAGTAACAATGTCTACCTTAAATGAGTCTTACACAGATTTTGGAAGATAATGTGCAATTTAGGCAATAACACTGGTTTCCTGCCTTTCCCTTCTTCCTCATTTCCATAGCAACTAACACATCCAGCTGAAAGGACTGGAAATTTAAAGCAGACCTGACCCTCATCTCTGCGAGCTCATTGAGAACGTGCTGAGGGAGAAGGAAGTCATGGCAGGTCCACAGGTCTAAGTTTGGTCTTTCTCAGCAATTACTGTTAAAGATTCCAATCTGGTGCATACGGCCACCTCCTCTAAAGGGACAAGAGAGTCCTCATTTTGGTGAACATAGGATGTGTTTATGTTTAAAGAGGCTCCTTCTTGCTCTCATTCCCATTGTCTTTCAACAACAACTAAATCTCAGATGCCCCCTCACTTTGGTTAACCGCAGCCCCAGAGACTGGCTATTTTAGTTTCCTGACATTTTTTGGCCCAGGAAATAGAAACTGAGAACACCAATTCCCTGTCTTCTTCCCACAACCTCTTCCCCATCCTCCTATCATTAGCTTCATTCATGTTAATTGTGTTCCCTATTCCTGAGTGAATAATTTCAAAGCAAACTTTTAAAACTCAAGTTTTATTACATCTTGCATTACATTCTAATAATAAACAGTTGAAGTATACACTCAAAAGTATAAATTTTGAAATTAGTTACCAAAAATTATTTACTAAACAGTAGTTTTACTAAAAATAATAGGATTGGGAAAAATAAACACTAATAGATGGTACTCCAAAATGTTAACAACGTTTCTATGGGCAATGAGATTGGGTGTGATTTACGCTTTCTCATTTTCTGTATTACCAACATTTAGAATTCACAATCAGGAGAGAAACCTATTAAATGATATTTAAAACATTAAATCTGACTGTCACCTGTGGGAAAAGGCAACTCACTATCCATTTGAAGGATCCCTTTAGACTTCTGATCGACCTCACTTGATAACTGCACAACCTGTAGACACAAAGGGAGTGAATTGTCCCCCGAATTTCACCTCTCCTATTACCCACAACTGCAACGATATGGTTTGGCTCTGTGTCCCCACTCAAATCTCATATTGAATTGTAATCCCCAGGTGTTGAGGGAGGGACCTGGTGGGAGATGATTGGATCACAGGGGCAGATTTCCCCCTTGCCGTTCTCATGATAGTGAGTGAATTCTCATGAGATCTGGTTGTTTGGTAAGTGCCTGGCATTTCCCCTGCACTCTCTCTCTCTCTCACCACCTTGTGAAGAAGGTACCTGCTTCCCCTTCACTTTCAGCCACAATTTAAATTTCAGTTTCCTGAGGCTTCCTTAGCTCTGCAGAACTGTGAGCCAATTAAACCTCTGTTGTTTATAAATTACCCAGTCTGAGGTAGTGTCTTTATAGCAGTGTGAAAATGGACTAATACAAGCACTGATCACAAGTCTTTAGAAATGATGCCATCTAGAAGGACATCTTAGAAGAGGAATCAAACTTTCTCTTAGGTAATTAATTGCCCTCGGCAATTGTGGGTTAATTAAAACTGCCAAAATAAAAATTAGCAGACAGACTTACAGACAGAGGTTATAGCACATACAATGAACATAAGATAGGATCTGGAGATACCCCTTCATCAGGACTCTTCTCTGCAGCAGGAATTAGTTACCATAAAGCCTGGCTCAGAATCCCCATGTGTTGGTTTCCCTCTTCCTACTTATAATCACTGAGCTGGGGAGCCCATCCTAGACCCAGCGTGACCTATGAGACCCTAAAGTGCTCAGAATTTGCGTGGTGAGAGACTCCGGTGCATCTTATGGGAAAAGGCATGTATGCACACAGGGAAAGAATGCATATCAGAGGCCAGAGAGACAGTGGGGACTGGAGTGTGTCTCATGACTCTGGGACTCAGGAAGTGGGAAGCATAAAGGAACACAGTGATCTGCGGGCATGTATACACATAGGGAAAGAATGCATATCAGAGGCCAGAGAGACAGTGGGGACTAGAGCGTTTGTGTCTCATGACTCTGGGACTCAGGAAGTCAGAAGCATAAAGAAACACAGTGATCTGCCTTCCCAGCCTCCACTATTCCCCATTCCCTGCCCCCTCCCCTCCTTACCAGGCTTGCAGACCCTGAGCTATTATACTTGAGGGCAGTAATATTTGTTGAATTACTCCCTCAGATTCCTTAAAAAATAATTAGGTCTATGACAATTTCTGCAGTAGAGTCCTGATGAAGGAGTGTCTCTAGATCCTCTTCTTCTCTTTTCCCCTGCTCTTGCTACCTTCTACCCACCTTTAGGTCTAACTGAGATGTCATCATATCCAGGAAGTCTTTAGTGATTCATAGACCAGGTTTAGGTATCTCTGCCATGTACTTTGACAGAACCCTGCATTTTTCCTACCAAAGCATTTATCACACTTTACTGTAATTACTATTTAGTATATATGCATATCCTATTAGCCTTTAACTCTTGGAGGGCAATGACCATGTTCACCTCAATGCATAGCACATAGCAGGTGCTCAATAAACAAGTAGACCTGCATTGACCTCAGCAGGAAACCCAGGGTTGAGGGTTGAGGAGAGAACCAGCAAGGGGTCAGAATGAGGCAGCATTCCTCAGGTACTATTTAACTGCCTTAGATACTACTAAACTAGTAGCATAATCCAGTATTTTACAATCTCTCAATCCAACATTTCAGATAGTTGAATAACTCTCAGCACACGCCTCCACCTGCCAAAATGCAAATGCTCTTTCCAGGTACATTGCCATCTTATAAGAAGCTCTTTCAGGATCTCTATTCCAATCCTGACATTGCTGTGAAGGTGCCCAATGGAAATTGTATCTGAGTTGGCAGAGAGTGGAGTGAAGGGGATACGGATGAGTCTCATCTGGAAATGGGTTAGGCATTTCAAGGAAATACCTACCATTCTTTTTGGAGAAGACCTGGGTAAAACTTTTCTTCCATTCAACACGTCAGTAATTGTAACAAACATCTTTGTGTGGATGTCCTCTTGGAGTACTGAACTGGGCTGGAAGGACAGAAGTCCTGCTCTCAGGAAACTTCTATTTTCTGTGGAGTCTCACCCCTACAGAGAATTCCTTGCATTTCACAACTGTACAACTCTTACCCACAGAGTTAAACTCTGGTGTGTGTTCTCTGATGCTGCATAAGGCCTGACCTATGCCTAAATGTTTTTCTACATTCACTACATTCATAAGGCTTCTCTCCAGTGTGAATTCTCTGGTGCTGGGTGAGGGCTGAGCTCTGATTGAAGGATTTTCCACATTCATTACATTCATAAGGTTTCTCTCCAGTGTGAATTCTTTGATGTTCAATAAGGATAGAGCTCCTACCAAAAGCCTTACCACACTCAATACATTCATAGCCTTTATCTCCTGTGTGAATTTTCTTATGCTGAATAAGGGCTGAGCTCCGGCTGAAGGCTTTCCCACATTCTCCGCATTCATAAGGCTTCTCTCCGGTGTGGATTCTCCGGTGCCTGATGAGCTCTGAGCTGCCCCTGAAGGCTTTTCCACATTCACAACATTCATAAGGTTTTTCACCACTATGAATTCTCTGATGTCTAACAAGGTCTGAGCTCAAACTGAAGGCTTTGCCACATTCTTTACATGCATAAGGTCTCTCTCCAGTATGAATTCTCTGATGTCTGATCAGCTTTGAGCTCTGGCAAAAGGCCTTCCCACAGTCAAAGCACTCATAGAGCTTTTCCCCAGTGTGAACTCTCTGTTGTGTAATATCATTTGAATTCATACTGAAACTTCCTTCACTCTCATGAGATTCAAGGACACTGTGTTCTGTGGGGATTCTTTTGTTAAAGGTTTCCAGAGTGAAATGTCTTTCCTGAGAAGGAAGCTGACTGATTTTGCTCCCTGCAGCATTTCCCTTTTGCTTCTTAGAGTTGTCCAGACCTCCCACAGCTTCTTCAACTATCTGCTCAGAAGGTGTTTCCCCAGGAAGTTTTCCTGGAGATATCACAGCTGCTGAGGCTACACATTCAATAATTTCTTGCTTTGCCATCAACACTTTGCCAGCCACCATCTTGCCATCTACAAATGTGAATAGAAAGTGCAGGTAGCATTTACTTCCCATGACAGAAGAAAGGAAACTGTTGTAGCAGGAACAGAAAATAAACCTAATGAAATAGATATTTACCTATTAAAAGGACAATTCTCAAAACTAGATTCCCAATCTAGAATTCAGAGAAGTAGCCTGAGGTAGCAAAATATGGCCCCCACAGACAGTAATGTAGACAAAGAAATGAATTAGTATTGGAGAAGAGGGATAGTGAACAAGATATTAGTTAGAGGAAATAGTGACAAACAGGAATATTGGTGATAAACCAGGAAGCGAGGAGACAATCCTGGGTTAGAGAAGATGTATTTTTAGGTAATGAGATAATGGGGGAAAAAAGTAAAAAGAAATGATCAGGATAAAGAAAGATATCTAAGAGGCTTAAATCTGTGGTCTCCTAGCAACATTGGAGAGCAGAAGATATGATCAGGAAATACTCTGAGAGTTAGCACTGAACAGAGGTAGTGGGCAGGAACTAGAAAGCATTTAGGCAATTTCAGATTCTGATAGGTTTCAAATGAATCAAATCATTATAAGCAAATAGAATAAGACACAGATTCAGAGAAAAGATATACAGGTTCCTGACTCATTCTTGAGTCAGGTGGGAATTTTTTTTAACATTAAAAATTTTTTTCACTTAAATCATCCATGGATAAAAAAGAATCTTACAGTTTTACTTCTTAAAATGTATAAGTGGCCAAAGAAAGGGATGGAGACAACTCCTTCTTTGAGCATTTATACATAAAAACATGACCGCCCAGAGCCAAATCTTCTGGCTCTCACACGACATGCCCCATCTCTAGTAGTCTCCTGTTATGAGTTACTGGAAATCTATCTTGATAACTACAGTAACTCAATAGGAGGCTACTAGAAATGGAGCATATTATATCAGCCATCTACTGGTTATATCTAGGGATTTCTAGTGACTAGAAATGGCTGATATAACTTGAATTATTTTATTCTGAAAAATTGTTAAGATGGTCTCATCTTCCCAAAAGTCCTTTAAATGTATATGCATTTTATAGATCAGGAAACTGAGGCTCAGAGAAGCTATGTGAGGCCATAGAATTAATAACTGTTAGGGTTAGGATTCAAATAAACATTCTTAACATCAAAGCCTGCAATCTTTATGCTATCTGCCTTCCCTATTGGAAGGATGCAGGGCCATAGTTGCACTGAAATGAAATGTAACTTAAAAATCATTTAAATTTGGCTTTGGAAAAGCATTATATTTTTATATAAAAATGAATACCTATTTCTGATATTGAGTTCACAATGCTTCAAACACACAAATAAAGCATCACAGTTGATACCTGACAAAAGGAGAGGTCTGTCTGGCTTCCTGTTTCCCCATTCCATACCAGAAATTAAACACAGACAACATCACCTCTAAAATTCATACTGCCTTTAAATTTTAGATAGAAATTTGAATTACTCAGTTTCACTTATTCAAAAAGAAAACATTTATGAAAAAATATACTTGTATACAATAAAGGCATAAAAATTAAAAGTACCAAATAGGTTAAAGTCAGAGACCTGACAACCTAATGAGAAATTTTCTAAAAGTAATAAAGAGGTCAAATTATTAAGAGTACCAATTACAGGGTATAAAGTGACAATATAATTGTGAAAGGACAAAATTAAAGGCAATGAAAATCAGAAAAGCAATGTAACTTATCGTACTTTAAATATATCTTCAAATTCTGTAACTACATGAAGTCAAATTATGAGACCAAAGAAAAACTAACCTCAGATATATACATCAGGAAGACATCAAGATTTTTATTTGTTCAACTATACATTTATTATTATATTAAAAAATCAGAATAGATAACTAACTAAAGTAATTCTTAGAAAAGACAAATAGAGATTACAAGTAGAGGCTGGGTACGGTGGCTCACACCTGTAATCCCAGCACTTTTGGAGGCTGAGGCAGGCAGATCACTTGAGGCCAGGGGAGTCCAAGATCAACCTGGCCAATTGGCAAAACCCTGTCTCTACTAAAAATAGAAAAATTAGCTGGGCATGGTGGTGCATGCCTATATTCCCAGCTACTCAGGTGGCTGAGGCATAAGAATCACTTGAACCTGGGATGTGGAGGTTGCAGTGAGCCAAGATCATGCCACTGCATAACAGAAAGATACTGTCTCAAAAACAAAGAAAGAAAAAGAAAGATTACAGTAAGAAATGGTCACTTGATTATTTAGAAATACTGGCATAGAGATAACCCAATGAATCCAATTAATACCTGCCAAGAATGAAAACTGATTTATAATCAGGCCCAAGTCTGCAAGCTGGAGGGTGGGGTACAAATTCTTAGAAGGCTCTTTGGAGAAGAAATAAAGTACAGGTTTCTCTGTTAGAAGAGCTCTTCTGTTTTTGTTTGTTTGTTTGTTTTTAACAGAATCTTACTGTGTCACTCAGGCTGGAGTTTAGGGTACAATTATAAGTCACTACAGCCTTGAAATCCTGGACTCAAGAGATCCTAGCCCCTCAGACTCCCCAGTAACTAGGAGTACAGGTGCACATCATTCCACCCAGTTAATTTTTTAAATTTTTTGTAGACATGGGGTCTTGCCAGGTTGCCCAGACTGGTCTCAAACTACTGGGCTCAAGCAATCCTCCTGGCTCAGCCTCCCAAAGTGCTGGGACTACAGGCATGAGTCACCACATCCAGCTAGCTATTCTCTTTAACACACCTCCCGTTATTCCCACTTGTTCTCTGGGGTGGCTCCTCAGTGAGTTCTGCCAGCTCAGCACTTCAGTGAGCAAGTCCATCCTGTTTGGTTTAAAATCCTTTTAACTAGGGATGTGGTCTTCAATTGCACACTGACGAGTATGCTTTTAGCCTTAATGCTATGTCAGTGATACCACTGCTCACCTAGTTCCCCTTTACCAATATGATGTCTCCTTCCCTCAGCCACTGGGAATTTTGGCTTCCTATGATCTGAACGTCTCTGTCCCCCCAAAATTCATATGTTGAAGTCCTAACCCCCAAGGTAATAGTATTAGGGAGTATGGCCTTTTGGAAGGTAACTAGGTCTTGAGGGCTTAGTGCCCATTTTATCAGGGTCTAGGATGCTCATTTGCCCCTTCCACCATGTGAGGACACAGTGAAAAGGTGCCATCAACGAGAAAGTGGGACCTCACCAAATACCAAATCTGCTAGCACCTTGAACTTCTCAGCCTCCAGAACTGTAAGAAGTAAATCTGTGTTGTTTACAAGCCACTTGGTTGACGGCATTTTGTTATAGCAATCCTAACGTATTAAAACAGCTCCTAATTACACAGAGGTGCCTCCTTCTGTAGAGAGTTACCCTGGCTGATGACAGCCACTTGGCCCAGGAAGTATGTTCCTCCCTCATTGCCCCATCTCTGCCTCAAGAAGAGACAATTCTGCAGTGCAATTATGCTTCAGAGGCCCATGAAACACTCCAAGGATTAGACCAAGGCTAGATTGTAACTGAGACCACATCATTGCTCGCTCTTTTCCCTTCCTAATCTTGCCTCTCTCCTTCCATTACAGATTTTTCCTGAAGAACACATCCTCAATAAATCGCCTGCACCAAAATCTCCATCTCAGGCTCTACTTCTGGCAAGACAAACTATAAAGCTGGTGAAACACCTACAAGGAACTTATAACTCAAGGTTGTAAAAATGGCATGATGACTCTTACAATCATATCACAGTGGGTCTCTCCAGCAATTTAAACCTCATGACCTAGGTGAAAGCTGTAAAAGGATCCACATTAATTCTTCAGAGGCAGGGCTGACTAGGACTTTAAGACTGAAAAGAGACTAGCATAAGGGAGACTTAAGAGGAACCAGTCAAGGCCATTCATGACCATGGGACCAGGCATAAACGGAGAATGAGTAAACTTTGCTAAGGCCAAGGACACTGGAAAGATAGAACCACTATTACTGATAAGGTGACTGAATCAACAACATACTGCCACTATGAAGTAATAAACAAATAAAAAGTTATAAAATGTAACAGATAAGAGTTGGGGGGGTGAATATATTTTAAATCAATCAGATCCTCATTAGAGTATTTTATTTTGTCTTGATCCCCAAACTTCAAATGAATGTGGAGAAATTGAAGCATGTCCAGAGAAAAGCAGCAAGATATCCAGACAGAACACAAATGGGATCAGAGGGAGTGAGAGACTTAGTTAAAACAAGATCAAAGTGCCATGTACTCACTCCATTCAAGTATAAATTGTGTTTTATGAGGACTCTGTAAACAAAAGAAAGTGGATTCTTAATAAATTAAAGCTGGGAGTATTTCATATGGACATAAGAAAGAACTTTAATACTGTATGTTTGCTAGGGCTTCCATAACAAAATACCACAAAATGGGTGGTAAACAACAGAAATCTCTTTTCTGACAATTCTAGAGGCTAGAAGTTCAAGATCAAGGTGTCAGCAGGTTTGGTTTCTTCTGAGGTCAATCTCTCTCCTTGGCTTGCAGATGATGGCCACTTTTTTTTTTTTTTTTTTTTTTGGTTGTTGTTTTTGAGACAGTCTCACTCTGTCACTCAGGCTGGAATGCAGTGGTGCAATCTTGGCTCACTGCAACCTCCATCTTCCGGGCTCAGGTGATCCTCCTGTCTCAGCCTACCAAGTAGCCTGGACTATAGGCATGCACCACCACACCCGGCTAATTTTTGTATTTTTAGTAAAGACGGGGTTTCACAGTGGTCTCGAACTCTTGACCTCAAGTGATCTGCCTGTCTCAACCTCCCAAAGTGCCGGAATTACAAGCATGAGCCACTGCACCTGGCCACAGATGGCCACTATCTTTCTACGTCCCACAAGATCAACCCTTGGTCTGTGTTGTGCCCTAATCTTTTCTTTTAAGGATATCAATTATTTTGGATTAAGCCCACCCTAATGATCTCATTTTAACCTTTATAAAGGTCCCATGTCTAAAAAAATACAGTCATACTCTAAGGTTCTGGGTAGGGGTTAGAGCTTCAATATGCGAATTTTGGAGGGACACAACTCATCCCATAATACCAATATGAAAAAGTCCAAGAGGCACTTAAGAAATTACCACAGTCTCTGTTCCTCAAGATCTTAAAAAAAGAAAGTAGAAATAATCTACCTAAATGATTTCAACATTTACCTGATTTAAGACAGGGGACTTGATGAGATGAATTTTCTTTTCTTTAAATCTAAGTTCCAGGATACATGTGCAGGATGTGCAGGTTTGTCACGTAGGTAAATGTGTGCCATGATGGTTTGCTGCACCTATCAACCCATCACCTAGGTATTAAACCCCATATGTATTAGCTATTTATCCTGATGCTTTCTCTCCCACCCCCATTGGCCCAGTGTGTGTTGTTCCACTCCCTGTTTCCATGTGCTCTCACTGTTCAGCTCCCACTTCTAAGCGAGAACATGTGGTGTTTGGTTTTCTGTTCCTGTGTCAGTTTCCTGAGGATAATGGCTTCAAGCTCCATCTATGTCCCTGCAAAGGACGTGATCTCATTCCTGTTTATGGCTGCATAGTATTCCATGGTGTATACATACCACATTTTCTTTATCCAGTCTATCATTGATGGGCATTTGGGTTGATTCCATGTCTTTGCTATTGTGAATAGCGCTGCAATGAACATATGCATTCATGTATCTTTATAATAGGATAATTTATATTCCTTTGAATATATATCCAGTAATGGATCAAATGGTATTTCTGGTTCTAGGTCTTTGAGGAATCGCCACATTGTCTTCCACAATTATTGAACTAATTTACATTCCTACCAACACTGTAAAAGCGTTCCTACTTCTCCACAGCATTGCAAGCATCTGTTGTTTCTTGACTTTTTAATAATCACCATTCTGAGTGCTGTGCGATTGTTTCTCATTGCGGTCTTGATTTGCATTTCTCTAATGATCAGTGATGTTGAGCTATTTTTCATGTTTGTTGGTGCATAAATGTCTTCTTTTGAGAAGTCTCTATTCATGTCCTTTGCCCATTTTTTAATGGGGTTGTTTGGTTTTGTCTTGTAAATCTGTTTAAGTTTCTTGTAGATCCTGGACATGAGACCTTTGTTACATAGATTGCAAAAATGTTCTCCCATTCTGTAGGTTATCTGTTCACTCTGATAATAGTTTCTTTTGCTGTTCAGAAGCTCTTTAGTATAATTACATCCCATTTGTCAATTTTTGCTTCTGTTACAATCGTTTTTGACATTTTTGTCATGAAATCTTTGCCCATGCCTACACTCTGGATGGTATTACCTAGATTTTCTTCTAGGGATTTTATAGTTTTAGGTTTTATATTTAAGTCTTTAGTCCATCTTGAGTTAATTTTTGTATAAGGTGTAAAGGAGGGATCCAGTTTCAATTTTCTGTGTATGGCTAGCCAGTTTTTCTATCACCATTTATTAAATAGGGAATCACTTCTCCACTGCTTGTTTTTGTCAGGTTTGCGAAATATCCGATGGTTGTAGATGTGAAGTCTTATTTCTCAGATCTCTACTCTGTTCTATTTGTCTGTGTCTGTTTTTGTACCAGTACCATGCTATTTGGGTTACGGTAGCCTCATAGTACAGATTGAAGGCATGATGCCTCCAGCTTTGTTCTTTTGCTTAGGATTATCTTAGCTAAAAGTGTTCTTTTTTGGTTCCATATAGATTTTAAAGTAGTTTTTTTTCCCTAATTATGTGAAGAATGTTAATGGTAGTTTAATGGGAATGGCATTGAATCTCTATAAATTACTTTGGGCAGTATGGCCATTTTCATGATATGATTCTTCCTGTCCATGAGCATGGAATGTTTCTCCATTTATTTGTGTCCTCTCTGATTTCCTTGAGCAGTGGTTTGTAATCTTCCTTGAAGAGGCCCTTTACTTCCCTTGTTAGCTGTATTCCTAGGTATTTTATTCTCTTTGTAGCAATTGTGATTGGGAGTTAATTATGATTTGGCTCTCTACTTGTCTACTGTTGTACAGGTGTGCAGTATAGGCATAGAGATATAAGAATCTCTGTATATAGGAATGACTGTGATTTCTGTACATTAATTTTGTATCCTGAGACTTTGCTGCAGTTGCTTATTAGCTTAAGAAGCTTTGGTGCTGAGACAATGGGGTTTTCTAGACATAGAATCATGTTATCTGCAAAGAGAGACAGTTTGACTTCCTCCTTTGCCTCTTTTGAGATGAATTTTCAAAACCCATTTTAATGTAGCACCTGCTTGGTGCCGAAGATACTTAAGAAGGCCTGCTTGGCTAATGGTAGTATCAGGGTATGATGCCTAGGAAAGGTTGGGAGGGAGTTTCCCAGAAGAATTCAGTGGATGGATGGTAAGGATTCCTTTGGGGAACTGCTGAGGTCCAGCATCTGGCCCTTGAGCTTATTGTCCACATATACATAATTTGATCATCATACAAAAAATAGATTTATCTTTTGGGGTAGATTTTCATTAACCAAGCCCATGAAACTCAGCAATAAAACCAGAATGAGAATTAATGAGTAATGTAACCATCACATGGACCACACTGAACAAGTGCATTTTCTTATTATAGCTAAGCTTCATGGGAAGTTAATAAAATTGCTTGGTGAAGGCGAAATCAGAAGCGCAGTTAGACGTAACAAAAGATTAATGAGAACAAGCTAAATAGGCCTAATTTATCTGCTGCCCATAAGGAGATTTTACCAATAACATAAAGTCTTTTCAGTTCTAATCCTTGGCATCTGTGACAGCTATCAATTTATTCCCTCAGTTTCAAATCTATTATTCATTGCCCTGTATGTGATCCTGGAACATTTGCCAGATGGCATGATGTGAGCTTTATCAACAGAAGGGGTTGCAGAGGAACTGGAAGAAAGGGCTTTTCTTCCTGGTTCTTGCATGTTCTTTGTGTTTGTTTCTGTAGCACATGGGACACCTAGCAGAGGACACCCCAGTGATTTCCAAAGTCGCCATCCCTATGGGTAGCTTCCCAGCGAGTTCTATAGCAAGTCACCTCCCCATAAGGAGCTTCTAGCACCCCAGAGTGTGGCCCCTCAGTGAGTTCTGCCAGCTTAGCACACAGTGGCATCTCCATCCACTGGGCTATAGCTGTGTCCTCTCCAGCAAGGCCTGGATCTCAGCCCTGGCAGGGAAGGGGAAGTTGTGGCACTCTCTTGCAGATTTATTTCTACCTTGTATGTTCTGCTTCAGCCCTAGAGACACTCTATATCTATTATTTCTATATTCTTTGGAATTTGACTTTCTAACACTTAGAAGTTAATAATTCTTAACATTAAACTTTCCCTGTTCAAGTGATTATGTGGTTTCTATTACTGATACAGTATTCAAGTCCATCTTAGGGACTGCCTTGCCAATGAAATCAAAATTAAATAACAGAATATAGATCTTTGAATATTACGGATATTTAGCCAGGCATGGTGTGTACAGCTGTAGTCCTAGCTACTCTAGAGGCTGAGGCAGGAGGATCACTTGAACCCAGGGGTTCAAGGCTGCTGCTGCTGCAGTGAGCTGTGGTTGCACCAGTGTACTCCAGCCTGAGTGATAGAGTGAGAACCCATCTCAAAAAAAAAAAAAGAAAAAAATAATTATGGATATTACAGAATTTTACTAAAGACTTTAAATCTTAACCCAAAGTTATAAATGATACTTGAATTTCAGATTCTAAGCATAGACAAAGGAAGAATATTTCTAGGCAAAGAAGCCTATCACAATACTTAGTGATAACCACAAGTGGCTGTCATTAAGAATGAACCATGCCACAGATGACAGTTCTCACCTCCATCCTCAACCCCAAATGGACTGGAGCTTCTCACCTTTCTCCTGGAAAGCGTCAGGCTCCCGAGTCTCACTCTTGCACTGGTTCTGTAAGGGCTTCAGCGGGCTATTCAGAGACTTCAGTGCTCCTGTGGATGTCATTTCCTGCCAGACCATTTCTTGGCCATGAGCTGTGTCCTAGGAGTAATC
The DNA here is from genome assembly GCA_963573385.1 of Cacajao melanocephalus. Taxonomy (NCBI): domain Eukaryota; kingdom Metazoa; phylum Chordata; class Mammalia; order Primates; family Pitheciidae; genus Cacajao; species Cacajao melanocephalus. The sequence continues at coordinate 23,723 of CAUYLG010037108.1, read as the reverse complement.
AAGTACCAGCACTATCATTCTAAGGATATACAAGTAGAAAACTCCTAAAGCAACAGGGCAGCATAAGAAGAATCAAAAACTCATTCAAATGATTACAGAAAAAAAATAGGACTCAAGAGCCCTAGCAACTTGAACCTAATGAGTGAATAATTAATAACCCAAAAGAAAGAAAATGTGTAATTATCTGAGAGCTGAGTCAATACCCCAATCACAATGGATCAAACAAACAAAAATCTCTACTTCTTGTCTCACCTGTTGCCTTGGCTCATCGAGTTCTTTTTCTAACTCCTCCAGCATAGTCACGGCTTCCTCTCCATTCTCTGGCCGATGCTCTCGCACCCAAGCTTTCAGCTCCTCAGGAAGGATGGCCAGGAACTGCTCCAGTACCAGCAGCTCCAGGATCTGCTCCTTGGAGTGCACCTCCGGCCTCAACCACTGACAGCAAAGGTCTTGGAGCCGGCTCAGAGCTTCCCGAGGGCCAGTGGAGTCAGAGTAACTAAACTGCCTGAACTGCTGCCGTAATACTTCTTGGCTCCAGGAGTTTCCCTGAAGGCCAAAGTCCTGGCCCCAAACATAATTTTCTTCTTCAACCTTGACAACTAGAAGTCCTTCCTGTTCTTCTGGGGCACAGTAGGCCACGACTGTGGCCTCTCCTGACATTCTGGGCAGAGACAGTCTGAAAGGCCTGCCCAGGTGAGGCAGGGAGGAGATAAGAGATTTGTGTCTGAGAGATTCCTTCTGAATTCCAACTCTTCAGGATGCTCCTGAGGGTGGACAATGCTCCTGTTACACAGGGAAAATATGCACTTGGAATATAAATGCAAGTTTTTGAAGGCCAGTTGCCAGGGAGCATAGCACTGTAAAGAAAACTAACAGGGGGCTTCCACATAAATGATACATTTATAGATGATTCAGGATTTTTTCAGGATGTGAAAGAGAAAGTGTGAGTATGGCCAAAATCAATTTGACCTTTAGTAATACTGTTAGGAACAACATTAGGGATAATAAAATAGTGCTTGTAGATTATAGAAAGCAAGAAAAACACTATAGTATATGATTATATCTCAGAAATAACCACCATTTTATTGAGCACTAGCTGGATACTTCACATAACTTTTATATGCTTTTTCTAACTCTATAAGACAATCAAAATTATGCCCATTTTCCTAACGGAGCTACTGAAAATCATAAGTTGACCAAAGACACACAGCCAGTGAGCAGCAGAACTGGGCTCTGCAACCAAAGTCTTTAGCTATTTCTATTATATTATAGGGCATCCCAAAAGAAGGGCACTCACACTTAATAAGCACCTACTATGGACCAGGCACTTTACAAATACTGTTTTACTGGAGCTTAACGATAACACCATAAGATACTATCATCTGAATTTTACAAAGGAGGAAACTAAGTTTCTTGAAAGTCAAGTAATTTGTCCAAGCCTACAAACTGGTAAATAGCAAAGTCAAGATATAAACCCAGGTTGCTCAACTCCACAGCACTTGCTCTTTTTATTTATTTTTATTACAGAATGGGTTGTTGTCCAGGACAATCTTGGTGGATACTAAATTAGAAATGATGGTGAAATGTCAGGAAGGGACCATGGAGAATGGGCAAGGTCAATGTACAAACAAGGACAAATTATTCTTGAGTCACAAAGTTCTGAAACAGCACAAAGAAAAATGGATTCTTTCAACAAATACTTGAGCATTTACTGTGTGCTAGGCAGTGTATTAAAGGGAAGTGTCAGAATTAAAATATCTGTCCCAAAGGACTCTTAGTTTGGTATTGGAAAGCAACAGGTAAACACAGTGATAAATCCAAGGACAGAGGTAAGTAGTCAAGGTAGCACAAGGGAAAGATGACTGACCAAGACCAAGGAGAGAGGGATGGGAAGAGCCAGAAAGAGCTGCCTGGAGACATCTCAGCAGAGTCTGATAAGAGTGAGCTAAGTGAGATGGAGAGGAAGGTCACTCAGGCAAAGAGAACAGTAGGTATGAGAAAATGTGGCCCACTGAGAAAACTGAAGGTAGTTTGGGGAGACCAGACTAATGGTTGTCATTTCTGACTACGGCTCAAAATCAGCCATGGAACATAAACCCCAAGACAGACTTCCTGGATCAGAATCTCCATGGGTGGGGCTTTAATAAGTGCCACAAGAGCTTCTGATGAGCAGCCAGGTTAAGAACCCTATGCCAGAGCCTGACCATAGTTAATGAATGCTGAGAGAGGAGGTCTAAGAGGTTGTGCTACAGAGTTTGCATTTGATCCCCACCACCACAGTGATGGTTGGAAGGTCAGAGTGGTGTGGAGAAGACATGGGAAGGGGTTTGTTGCAACCATTCAGGAGAGAGACAGTGAGAGACTGAGCCATAGGAGGCAAAAGATAAAAAGATGGGTGATTTGACTAGACTTGACACACTGTATAAGGGTTTGGAAGAGAGAGGGGTCCAGGACTTAAGTTTGTAGCTGGCCCTGGTGGCTGGAGGACGATGGTGTTATTTGCTGAGCTATTTAAGAAAGTTAGATCTGAGATGCCTACAAAGCAGCGTCTCATAAATGGTGCTTTGCCAGATATTAATAGATTTTTCATACACATCTGAACACAAGAAACCTGGGGATATTTTTCCTTTTAATTTTTTAGTGTAAAATACTAGAGACCAAGCATGGTGCCTCATGCCTGTAATCCCAGCACTTTGGGAGGCCAAAGGCAGGAGGATCACTTGAGTCCAGGAGTTTGAGACCAGCCTGGGCAACATAGTGAGATCCTATCCCCACAAAACATTTACAAATTAGCCAGGTGTAGTGGCACTCACCTGTGGTCCGAGCTACTCAGGAGGCTGAAGCGGGAGGATTGCTTGAGCCTGTGAGGTCAAGGCTACAGCGAGCATGATTGCTTTACTGAACTCCAGCCTGAGTGACAGTGTGAGACCCTGTCCCTATTAAAAAAAAAAAAAAAACTACTAAACACATTTCCTTAGTTTTTATTATGTGACAATAGACATTTAAGAAATTTCATGATATCTTTTTTTTTTTGAGACGGAGTCTCGCTCTGTCACCAGGCTGGAGTGCATTGGCTCAATCTTGGCTCACTGAAATCTCTACCTCCTGGGTTCAAGCCATTCTGCTGCTTCAGCCTCCAGAGTAACTTGGATTACAAGTGTGCACCACCACACCCAGCTAATTTCTGTATTTTTAGTAGAGACGGAGTTTCACCATGTTGGCCAGGATGGTCTCGATCTCTTGACCTTGTGATCCACCTGCCTCAGCCTCCCAAAGTGATGGGATGACAGGCATGAGCCACCGTACCCGGCCATTTCATGGTAACTTACTCTGAGCAGAGTAATAGGAAAATAAAAGGTTTTTTTTTCATGAAATTTTGTGACAATCAATGCATTGTCAGATCTGTGCATGGATGTGTACATAGTATTTCTCAAGAGCTACATCACATTAATGTGCATTCTTCACTTAGTGACCATTAGTCTCTGTTACGTCCCTTGCCTTTTGTTTGTGATATTATTCAATTTTTAATGTAAATATTATGCCTCACCAACTAGTCCTCCATGGGAGCGTGGCTGAGAGAAGATCTTGGTCATAAAGATTCATCTCTTCTCCTTCCCCATCTCCTTCACAGGTTCACCCTCCGCTACATCAGTCCATTAGGTGAACCCTAAGTCCTCTATTTTCACTCTCTACTTTCCTCCTTGGCAACTTCATTCTAACCTTTGGTTACCATTCAGTCTACACCTCCCATCTGAGCTCCTGATCTATTTACCCACGGTTCCTCGTTCCCATCATAACTACTCTTGAATTTCTCAAAAGGACCTCAAACTCGGCACATGCATAACCAACTCACGATTCTTCCCTGCTCCTCTCCCAATGGTCCTTCTCAAGAAGTAGAAACATCCATTTGGCTGCATACCCAGAAACACGGAAGCATCCCTAACACGGTCCTTTCCCCCACCTCCTTCCTTCCTTTAAATCCTGTTGATTTTATTTCCTCTTCCAGAATCTGCCCTTCCCCATCTCTGCCACCATCTTCATCCCAGCAACTATCCTGTCACACTGCGTAAAAACTCACCAACTGGCTTCCCACATTCACTCAATCCCCATCAGTCTGTTATCTACATTGTAACCAGAGTGATCTTTACACATTGTAAATCTGATCACATTCTTCTCATCAGTTTTTTAAAAGTAAAAACAAAAAACCTTCTAACCAAGGTGAGCTTAGGTACAGCCCTTCCCTTTGGGAGAAAGTGAGTCCCCAGTCCTCATTCAAGTAACCCAGATGGAACCTCCAGGGTACTTTTGGCCAATCCTGACTGCAGCAGCATCACTGTTATTATAATGTACCTGTATTAAAATGTCACGTAACAGATAATGTATCTGTTTGCTTACTTAATTGTAACAGAAAATGCTAATTGAGGCTTCATGAGAGTCAAGCTCTGTCTACCTGCTTTAAGTGTCTTATTTCATCTTCACAGCATTCTATAGTGTAAGTTCAACCATTCAATTGAAGACTTGAGAGAAGTTACATAATTTGTTCCAGGTCATGTGGCTTGTAAGTGATGTAGTCTGGAATGTTCTGAAACCAAATAATCTCACTCCAGAGTCCATCCTTAGACGCCTACTCTGCTAAAATGCCTTTTCACATTTGGACTCCCCACTAAATCAAAGAACCCTTCAGAAGAGGGCCTTTGTTTTCCTCACATTTGATATTTGAGTGCCTATTTATGCAGGTATTTGTGCCAGGTACTGAGCGAAGAGTTATAAACAAGACAGTGTCTTTTCCATCACAGAACTTAAAAACAGTAGGGAAAGGCAGACGTTAAACAGAAAGCATACATAATTACCTGACTTCATTGTGACCAAAACTACAAGGGGGAAGGCAGAAGGTGTTCTGAGAGTGACCGAGAAAGGATCTAGCCCAGACTCGGGGAGCCAAGAGAAAGGCTGAGACCCCACTCAAAAGCGAGCTTTGGCCGCGTGAGAAATGGCAGGAAAGAGCCCGCTGGCGCGTGTCCGACTCCTGAGCCTGCAGCCCAGCACAGGACGCGCTGGGTAAGTGCCTGAGGAGTCAGCTGACCGAAAAGACGGGTGGCTGAATGGGCAAACGGATGGCGGGACTGACCCACCGAGTGGCGGGCGGAACCCCAGGCACAGCCGACGCCAGGCCTGTGGCCTAGGGGTCGAAGAAAGGCGGCGCGGAGGCCGGACGCGAGACAGTGGCGGTTTGGGAAGCACCCGGGACTGCCCTACTGGACCGCCTCACTCACTGTCGCTCTACCCGCGGCGGGCACCCACCCCGGGGAGAAACAACACACTCGGCCGCCCGCGCGCCGGAAGTGGGGGCGAGCGCGCCCCTCTAGCAGCCCGGAGGACCGCAGCTCTGTGGCGGGCGCGGGTAGCTAGGAAGGGCGCGGATCCGGCTCAGACCTGGCGGGGCCATCCTAGAGTCCAAACGGTTGATTCGCGGCTGAAAGGGCGGAGAGCAGAAGATACATATTAAATATCATTATATATTCGATATATATTTTAATACATAAAAATGCGTATATATTCAAACATATTTTTTCCTCTTTCTGTCACAGGCTGGTATAGCATCGGGAAAATAAAAACCGATCATCCTTGGTCTACATTTTGAGAGGAAAAGGAGCTGACCAAGCTCACCGCAGACGTGCTGACTGCGACGACTACAGTCCTAAGAGCTGCGGGAGGGCTGGAGCGGGGATGGGTCCTGTCCTGGAAGGCCGAGGACGCCAGGCGCTGCTGAGGGGTTGGAGTGGAGTGCTGGGCGAGAGAAGCTTGTAAGAATTTCTTCACGGACTCTGCCCTCGAGCTGCGCGTGGTCGCGTGCTGGATGCTGACGCAGGAGGAGCGCCACGGATTTCCCGCGTAGGAAGCGGCAGGATCCAGGGCACAGCGGGGCGGGGTTCAGGGCACTCGGAATTGGCCCAGCATCTTGGCTGGCCAGAAACTAGGCTAAGGCGTTGGTTAGAGTGAGTTAGGTTGTGGAGAATGTCAAATACTAGGCTCAGGTCTGAGAAATGCATTGAATTATCAGTGCAGGCTATTTATGTATAACATGGCTAGAACAGTGTTCAGGGCAGTGTCTATACCGTGTAGAGTAGATTAAAGGGCAAAAGAGATGAAAGAATACAGGTGACATGTGAATTTAGCAAAATGTAATATAATCTGTGAAAATATGATTGAAAATAGGGCTGACATCTTAATAAAATCTGTTAAAATCTGATTGAAAAAGGGATGACATCGCCATGGGAAGTCTTTTGGAAAATAAACGGGATTGTGAAATACCGTTTTGGAATAGGGGGAGGAAAAGGAGTTAGAAGAGGAGCTGCTCAGGGAGCGCCCAGATGGTTCAAACATCATAAAAGCTACGGTGTTTCAGGAGAGGGAACAGGTGACTAGCAGATGCTGCAGAGAGCCAAAAGAGGGTAAGAACTAAGCTGATGCTGGAATTAGGGGGAATGGCAGGAGGGCAAGAGAGAGATGTTACCTGTAGACAGTCCTTTCCAGTGGTTCAGAAGAGTTGGTAGACTGAAAATAGACAATTATCTCTTTTGAGAATTGTGATACTGCAAGAAAGGAAAAAGGATACTGATTGAACTAAGCAAAAGGATTGAAAGTATTCTTTTTTAAAAAAGAGTAGTGGAGGCCTAATTAAATTTGTAGAAAAAAGGGTAAAGTTTAATAGTGACAAGAAATTGAAGATTGAGAAAAGAGAGCCAGCTGATGGGGAGGGAATGAGACCAGATAGGCTGGTGAAGTTGTCTCAGAAAAGAAGGGAGAGATTTGTTCCTGAACAGGAGGAAAATGGAGGGTGAGTGAGGACAGAAATACAGCAAGAGAGAAGTTGAAGATGTTTCTGTGTTGATGACTCTGACCACAAAGGTGTTAATCAGAAGATGTTACACTTGAGCCAGACCTTGAAGAATGTTACAACCAATGACTGAAAGAGACAACTAGGTATTTCAAGTTATGTTCTATATCTACTATCCAGTATGGAAGCCATTAACCACATATGGCTATGTGTAGAAAACAGCCTGTTTTCTACATGGCATGACAAGAGTAATGCCATCTTGAAGTGAAACCATCATAATGACCAGTGTTTGACTCTTGTATACCAAGGCATTCCCCCAGGTCAAGAAACAATGCCTCTAGGATAGATAACCTCTCAAAAAGAAACAATATCTATGGCATACAAAACCCCTCATAAAAATGCTTATCTCGCTTTCTCACTGGTCAGAGTTTTGCAAGAGGATCTCAGACATGACCAGCTGCATATGTTTTACCAAAAAAAAAGCTTGCTATAGGAAGAATACTTTCTGCAGGGCAGGTATGGAGATCCATCATCTTAAGTGCCTACTAAATGTTTCTTTCTGAGAAGCTGCATTTGTCAACTCAGCTACCTAAACCTTTGGGGGCAGATTTACATATGCTTGCTTACTTGATATATGGCTGAGAGGAACTGAGGAAGTAAAATTTTCATTTCATTGAATTTTAATTAATTTACATTTAAATTGCCACATGGGATTAGTGGTTCCATAGTGGACAGTGAAGCTAGCCTATACTGGTTAAAAACCCAATGAGTGAAATGAACAAAGTAAACACAGAAATTTCTAATGAAGCAGATCAAATAATGAGTGGCCAAAAAAAAAAGACTATAAAATTGTCTTCTATGTAAAAAGTCCATAAGGTTTATACACAGAGCATACTCAATTTGTTCATTTCCGTAAAGGATCTAGCTACACAGTTTTTTATGTAAGTACCCAATTTCCCCATTTTTAATGAACAAATAAATACCAATACCTGCTAACACTGTGGGGTGGGGAGGGGAGAGTGATACACACCTAAGAAAATTAGTGACTTCAATAATAAACACTTCTCTATAATTTATTTATTTTCTTTTAAAAAATGTGTTAACATCTGAATAATGCATGTACTTTAGATAATAAAGTATCAATTTTGGTCAATTAATTTTGACAAATATATCAATAAAAGATGTTAATATAAAGAAATGCATGTGAAGGTAAATGAGATGTCTCTGCACTATCTATCTTTGCAATAATAGATAAATTGAATTTTAAAATATCTTAATAAAAAGAAGGCAGGAATGGGGGAACAAGGGAACAAATACCTTTTCTATCCTTCTTTACTGTGGGGCTTCAATAAACTGTTAGACTTACACACTATATCCTCTGTATCTCTTATTTGCTTATTTTTATTTTTGTTTCTCATTTGCATATTTACCACCTATTTTCCAGATCACTAATTCTTTCTTCAGTGATAATGTGCTTTCAAATACATTTCTGTAATTGAATTTTTAATTCAGAATTTCTCTTTGGTTCAAATTCATATTCATTTTATTTTACTTTATTTATTTTTTGAGACCGGGTCTCACTCTCTTGCCCAAACTGGAGTGCAGTGGCATGGTGTCAGCCCACTGCAACCTCTGCCTCCCAGACTCAAGCCATTCTACTGTCTCAGTCTCCTAAGTAGCTGGGATTACAGGCACAAGCCTCTGCTGTCTGGCTAATTTTTTGTATTTTTAGTAGAGACAGGTTTCACCATGTTGGCCAGGCTGGTCTTGAACTCCTCACCTCAAATGATGTATCCACCTCGGTCTCCCAAAGTGTTGGGATTACAGGTGCAAGCCATCGTGCCCAGCCCATATCCATCATTTTAGAAAGGGTTTTTTTTTTTTTTTTTTTTAAAGATGGAGTCTCACTCTGTGGCCCAGGCTGGAGTGCAGTGGTGTGATGTTGGCTCACTCCAATCTCAGCTTCCCAGGGTTCAAGCGATTCTCCTGCCTCAGCCTCCCAAGTAGCTGGTATTACAGGCATGTGCCACTATGCCCAGTTAATTTTTGTATTTTTAGTAGAGATGGGGTTTCACCATGTTGGCCAGGCCAGTCTCAAACTCCTGACCTCAAATGATCTGCCCACTTCAGCCTCCCAAAGTGCTGAGATTACAGGTGTGAGCCACTGCACCCCGCCCATTTTAGAAATATTTTTATGGTAAAACATGCATGCCATTAAATTTCCCATTTTAACCATCTTTAAGTGTACACTTCTGTATTAGTCCATTTTCACACTGCTGATAAAGACATAATCGAGACTGGGCAATTTACAAAAGAAAGAGGTTTAATTGGACTTACAGTTCCACATAGCTGGGGAGGTCTCACAAACTGTGGAAGGTGAAAGATGTGTCTCACATGACAGCAGCAAGAGGGAGAACAAGAGCCAAGCAAAATGGGTTTCCCCTTATCAAACCATCACATCTCATGAGACTTATTCACTTCCACGAGAACAATATGGGGGAAACTGCCCGCATGATTTAATTATCTCCCACCAGTTCTCTCCCACAACACATGGGAATTATGGGAGTACAATTCAAGATGAGATTTGGGTAGGGACACAGCCAAACCATATCTACTTCAGAGGCATTAAGTGTGTTCACAATATTATACAACCTTCACAAACATCCATCTCCAGAACTTTTTCATCTTCCCAAACTGAAACTCCATACCAATTAAACAGTGATTCCTCATTTCTCCCTCCCTCTAGTCCCTGGCAACCACCATTCTACTTTCTGTCTCTATAAATTTGACTACTCTTAAGTATCTCAAATAAGTGGGATCATACAATATTTGCCTTTTTTCGACTGGCTTATTTCACTTAACATAATCTCTCCAGGTTCATCAATGTTGTAGCATATGTCAGATTTTCCTTTCTTTATAGGGCTGAATAATTTCCTTTGGATATATATGCCACATTTTATTTATCTATTCATCTGTCAATGGACACTTGGGTGGCTTAGACCTTTTGGCTATTTTGAATAATGCTACTATACATATGAGTACCTTTAATCCATTTTTAATTTTTGCATACGGTGTAAAGCAAGAGTCCAACTTCATCCATTATATGTATCCAGTTTTCCTAGTATCATTTCATGAAAAGACCACCATTTCCCCCCATTAAATGGTCTTAGCACCCTTGTTAAAAATCAATTGACCACATATGTGTGGGTTTACTTCTGAGTGCTCTGTTTCACTGGTCTGTATGTCTATCCTTATGCCAGTACCACACTGTTTTGATAACTGTAGCTTAATGAAATCAAGAATTAGAGTCTATTAAGTCATTCTAAAAATAGCTTCTGGTTTTCTGTCAAATTCTCAATCTTGTCTTTTATGTCCCTGAATAAAAATGTATTTTATCCAAAGCTAATTATCCTAATATAAGAAACTCCACTGATTCTACTTCTATCGTCAATTGTTTCTGCTGGTTGTTCTTATCTCACTTTCCTGGTTATCTTTTATCAGGAATTTACCTGAAAAAATTATGTGGAAATAATTTGAAGGTACTCCTAGAGAGAATCATTGTTTGCTTCTGCCAGATATCTGGGACCTCCAGTAATTACCAGTAGGTCATCACAACCACTTTTAGGTATTGAGATTTTTCTGAGTCAACCAGATGACTTGCAGTTGGGCTACAGCCTGTGGAAAGGCTGGTTTACAACAAGTTTACCTTTATTCCTAGAATGTAGTTGCTTTTGGATATAATTCAAAGTACCAGGGTCCCAGACCTTAGTCTCTGATTCCAACTTTTTTCTCTCTAGTCCTGTGAAGCTATCAAAAATGCCATTCAGTACCCTCAGCTGCCTCTTCCAGATAAGCAAATAATCCAAAAGTGAAAGCCCACTAGATGCTTTGGTTCACCCTCCTGGACTTAGATCATTTCTTGGATCTTGTTCTGGTATTCTATACTACCTTGACTGTTCTAATGCCTTTCAGCAGATTTTTATATATTTATACAGATTAATGGTCGTCCTTAGGGAAGTATGATCCACATTACTCAATCAATACTAGAAGCTGAGATCTGACTTTAATCTTTTGAAGAATAATAAGTTTTTAATTTTAATGTAGTCAGATTGAACTTTCCTTGTTACATATGTTGGGCTTTGTTGTCTTTTTTAAAGATTTGCTTCCCTACTCTGAAGTCATTCACATGTTTTTTTCTACAAATTTTACAAAAGGTTTGCTTTTCTGTCATGCATTTAATATACTTGGTATTTGTTTTGTGTGCAGTTATGAGGCAGGGATCTAAAATAACTATTTCTAGATGAACAACTAATTATCTGTGAATAACTTATTGAATTGTCCTTTTTATCCACACTGGTCTTCATGCCAGGTCATTCACCTTCATTATTCATCTTTGAGACCATACATAGTGTTGTGATGGAGATGGCTACAGGCTATTCCATCCATCTATAAAGTTAGCATAAGAATGGTAAAGAACACATAAAGACTACAGGTCACTCAATATTTTTACCAAGCTTATGCTTTTCTAGTAAGCTCACCTTTGCACAAAGTTTACAAGCATTATTCTCCTCAACCCTCATTCTTAAATGATGATGTAACCTCCTTCTTCCCAATGAATTGGAACAACCTCAGTTTCCCACTAACCTACCTGAGCTTGCAACCATTCTCTCCTACCATTTTAGTATAGGAGAAGGGTCACTCATATCTAGAGATCTATTCTTCCACTTGTACCTTGGATACCATCTCCTTCCTCATCAATCATATGCTGTCAACTGTTCATTCTCTTCCTGTGTCATCTACTCTCTCTCATGGATTCTTCCTGCTATCGTTTACACATTTACACATTACATTTCTTTCCTATATTAAAAGTTATCAAGTCACCAACCAAGCAAATAAACCATCCCTAAACTCCACTATTACCCTATTTCTCATTTTCTTTTATTCATAACTGACTTATTGAAGTTGGTCTACACATTCTCTATTTCCAGATATCCCATTTTTTTCTTATGCTGGTTCTCTTCAAAGTTTGTTTTTTATCACGAAGAGGTGCTAGATTTTGTCAAATTCTCTCTCTGCATATTTTGTCCATTTTTCTGTTGATATGGATTTGGTTGATTTTTAAACTGATGCTCGGATGCATTCCTGGGATAAATTCCACTTGGTCATGCTGTAAAATCATTTTTTATATGTTACTGAATTCAGTTTACTAGTATTTTGTTGAGAATAAGAAATATTCTGTAGTTTATGCTTCTTGTGATGTATTTGACTGATTTGGATATCAAAGTAATACTGGCCTCATGAAATGAGTTGGAAGGTGTTCCTTCCTCTTGTTTTGGGGAGGGGGAGAGTTTGTGAAGAACTGGTATTAGTTCATTAAATGTTTAGTAGAATTCACCAGTGAAGCCCATGGGCTTTTCGTGTGTGTGTGTGTGTGTGTGTGTGTGTGTGTGTATGTGTGTGTGTGTTTTTTTTTTAATTACTAATCAATCTCTTTGTTATACATCTATTCACATTTTCTATTTCTTTTTTAGTCAGTTTTCTGTCTCCATAGCATGTCAGAGACCTTCATGGCAGCCCCTCCCATCACAGGCCTGGAGGCCTAGGACGAAAAAATGGTTTTGTGGGTAGGGCCGAGGGATCCCCTGCTGTGTGCAGCCTAGGGACTTGTTGCCCTGCGTCCTAGCTGCTCCAACCATGGCTGAAAGGGGCCAACATAGAGTGCAATGACTTCAGAGAGTGCAAGCTCCAAGCCTTGGCAGCTTCCATGTGGTGTTGAGCCTGTGGGCATATAGAAGTCAAGAACTGAGGTTTGGGAACCTCCACCTAGATTTTAGAGGATGTATGAAATGCGTGGGTGTCCAGGAAAGTTTCCTGCAGGGGCAGAGGCCTCATGGAGAATCTCTGCTAGAGCAGTGTGGAAGGGAAATGTGGGGTCAGAGTCCCCACACAGAGTCCCCACTGGGACACTGCCTAGTGGAGCTGTGAGAAGAGCCATTGTCCTCCAGACTGCAGAATGTTAGATCCACTGAAAGCTTGCACCATGCACCTGGAAAAGCCACAGACAACGCGAGCCCATGAAAGCAGCCAGGAGGGGTGCTGTACCCTGCAAAGCCACAGGGGCAGAGCTGCCCATGGCCATGGGAGCCACCCTCTTACATCAGTGTGCCCTGGATGTGAGACATTAAGTCAAAGGAGATCATTCAAGAGCTTTAAGATTTGACTGCCCCACTGGATTTCAGACACACATGGGGCCTGTAGCCTGTTTGTTTTGGCCAATTTGTCCCACTCCAATAGGTGTATTTACATGGTGTCTGTATCCCCATCATATCTAGGAAGTAACTAACTTGCTTTTGATTTTACAGGCTCATAGGCAGAAGGGATTTGCCTTGTTGCAGATGAGACTTCAGATTTGAACTTTTGGGTTAATGCTGGAATGAGCTAAGACTTTGGGGGACTGTTAGAAAGGCATGATCATGTTTTGAAATGTGAGGACATGAGCTTTGGGAAGGGCCAAGGGAAAACTGATATGATTTGGCTGTGTCACCACCCAAATTTCATCTTGAATTATAGGTGCCCATAATCCCCACATATTGTGGGAGGAACCTGGTAGGAGGTAACTGAATCACAAGGGCAGCTACCTCCATGCCATTCTTATGACAGTGAGTGAGTTCTCATGAGATTTGATGGTTTTATAAGGGGCTTTTCCACTTATGCTTGGCACTACTCCTTCCTGCCACCATGTAAGTTTCTTGAAGTCTCCTCAGCCAAGCTGAACTGTGAGTCAATTAAACCTCCTTCCTTTATAAATTACCCAGACTCAGGTATTTCTTTTTTTTTTTTTTTTTTTTAACAGAGTCTCACTCTGTTACCAGGCTGGTGCAGTGGCATGATCTTGGCTATGGCAACCTCCAACACCCTGGTTCAAGTGATTCTCCTGCCTCAGCCTCCCAAGTAGCTGGCATTACAGGCACATGCCACCACAACAGGCTAATTTTTGCATTTTTAGTAGACACGGATTTTCACCATGTTGGCCAGGATGGTCTCAATCTCCTGACCTCATGATCCGCCTGCCTCAGCTTCCCAAAGTGCTAGGATTACAGGTGTGAGCCACCATGCCTGGCCCTCAGGTATGTCTTTATTAGCAGCACAAGAAGAGACCAATACAGTAGGCTATACCATCTAGGTTTGTGTATGTACACTCTATGATGTTCGCACAAAAACAAAAGCACCTAATGATGCATTTCTCAGAATGTATCCTGATCATTAAGCAAAAGATAACTACTTCCTTCCTTCTGCTGTTTTGCTGTTGCTGTGTTTAAGTTTGCTCTCATTTTTAAAGTTTCTTAAAGTGGAAGCTTAGGTTTAGATTATTTTTCTTTTCTAATATAGACATATTAGAGCTATAATTTTTCCTCTAACCATTGCTTTTGCAGCATCCCATAAAATATTATATGTTGCATTTCACTTTTATTCAGTTTAAAGAATTTTTAAATTTCTCTTATGATTTCTTCTTTGGATCTTGGGTTATTTACATTATTTAATTTCCAAATATTTATGGAATTCTCAAATTATGCTGACTCAATATGCCCTCTAGGTCAGTGGAATCTTCACTCTCCTCAACTTCTTGGCCTATAGAGACCCCACTGGTCCTAGCCTCTGGACTTTCAGAGGCCCCACCCTCAGCTGAGGTGGCCCCGTCATATCTGCCCTTGGTAGTGTACCCACCCTCTGAGTATGCTGTTTCCCACGTTTAGAATACCAGAAGTTGGACAGCTTTTCTTCTTTTTATCCTGTCTCTGTCCTCTTCAAAATTAGCAGTGTTTCTGGTGATACAGCATTGTCAAAATCTTTGTTGGTTTTCCATAGATTTCAAGAGAATCCACACAATTAGACACAAAGATTCTCTATAGATGCTTCCTGGATAACCCAATTTCTATCCCTGGATTCTGCTGAAATGGTTAATTGGATCCATAAATCACATGCCTAATTTCTTTTTTTAAATTTTATTTTGAGATGGAGTTTCACTCTTGTTGCCCAGGCTGGAGTGCAATAACATGATCTCAGCTCACTGCAACCTCTGCCTCCCAGATTCAAGCGATTCTCCTATCTCAGCCTCCTGAGTAGCTGGGATTACAGGCATGTGCCACCACACCTGGCTAATTTTGTATTTTAGTAGAGATGGGGTTTCACCAATTGGCCAGGCTGGTCTCAAACTCCTGACCTCAGGTGATCCATCCGCCTCGGCCTCCCAAAGTGCTACAATTACAGGCATGAGCCACCGCGCCCAGCATCACATGCCTAATTTCTTCACCAAAACATTTGTCCCAGTGCTGTCTACAGAACATGCTATCTGAGAAATTTCCAAATCATCAAGTGATTTTTGCTGAATGGTTTCCTCCTCAATGTATCTTTTCTCTCATATTTTACCATAAGAAAGAAGAAAAAAACAAGCTACACCTTCTACTCTTTGCTTGGAAATATCCACAGCTAAATATTCAAATTCATTAGTTACAAGTTCTACTTTCCACCCAATAACACAGCATGACTCAGCCAAGTTTCTGCCACTTCTAACAAGGATTGCTTGTTCTCTATTTTCTAATATATGTTCCTCCTTTCATCTGAGATCTCACCAGAAGTATCTTTAATGTTCATTATTTCTAGCAGCATTCTCTTCATGGCAATAGATGTATTCTATAAAATGTAGCTTTCTCTACTGTCCCCTTTACTTCCTTCTGAGCCCTTATCAGAATCACCTTTAGTCCTCCTATTTCTACAATCTAAGGCTTTTTCCATTAAGAATTTCAAAACTCTTCCAGCCTCAATGACTTACTCAATTCTAAAGCCACATGTATATTTTTAGATATTTGTACTTAGCACCCCACTTCTGGTACCACAAACAAGGTGGCATAATACAATAGAAATGTATTCTCTCATGGTCTGGAGGTTAGAAGTACAAAATCATGGTGCCAGCAGGGCCATGCTCTCTCTGAAGGCTCTAGGAAAGTGTCTGTTCCGTGCCACTGTCTTAGCTTCTGGTGGTTTTTGGCAATCCTTGGCATTTTTTGCCTTTTGGATGCATTACTCCAATCTCTGCCTCCATCATCACATGTATTCTCCTGTCTCCTCTGTGTCTGAATTTGCCTATCTTATAAGAACACCACTCACTGGATTAGGGCCCACTCTAATCTTTTATGACCTCAACTTAATTTGAGTATATCTCCAAAGGCCCTGTCTTAGGCCATTGAGGCTACTACAACAAAACTATCATAGACTGGATAATTTATAAACAACAGAAATTTATTTCTCATAGTACTGGAGGCTGGGAAGTCCAAGATCAAGGCACTGACAGATTTGGTGTCTGGAGAGCGTCTGCTTCCTGGTTCACAGACAGCCATCTTCCCACTTTGTTCTCATATGGCAGAAAGCCTTGGAGTGCTCTAAGGCCTGTTTTATAAAGACACTTAATCCCACTCACAGAGGTTCCACCCTTATAACCTAATTACCTACCATAGGCCCCCACCTCCAAATACAATCACATGAGGAGTTACAATTTAACATATGAATTTTGGGGGGACATAAACATTCAGTCTACAGCAGACCCTATTTTCAAGTAAAGTTACATTTACAGGTAATGGAGTTAGGGCTTGAACCTATCTTTTTGGGTTACACAATTCAATTCACAACAATGTGACAAGTATAAACAAGATTTATTTAAACCATTGTGGTTAAAACACGGAAGCAGTAGTTTAAATAAACCACTGCCTGTAATCCCAGCACTTTGGGAGGCTGAGGTGGGTAGACTGATTGAGCCAAGGAGTTCAAGACCAGCCTGGGCAACATAGTAAGATCCCGTCTCTACAAAAAAATACAAAAATTAGCCAGTCATAGTGGCATGTGCCTATATTCCCAGCCACTTAGGAGGCTGAGATGGGAGGATCACTTAAGCCTGGGAGGTTGAGGTTGAGGCTGCAGTGAGCTGTGATCACACCACTGCACTCCAGCCTGGGTGACACAGTGATACCTTGTCTAAAAAAAAAAAAAAAAAAAAGACAGAGAAGGCAACCAACATTTATAAAAAGAGAGAGAAAAAGGGGCAGAGAGAAAGACATAGAAGGCAACACTTACTGAAAAAAAAAAAAGAAAAGAAAAGCACACATAAAACACCATGACTTGGCTTTCAGTTACTTAAGAGACAAAGATTTTTCAAGGTGATGCCAATGACCTTATTGATTAAAACAAAGGAAATTATCTGACCTGAACTCAACTTTAAAGATCTTGGGGAATTATAGTATTTCTTGATACAAGCCCATTCACCTCTGTCAAAATGAACCTTGGGAACTGTGATTACATTGGCCATTATTTTCTTTTCTGAATCAGAGTTTTCAGCACTGGTTCTGATTTTTAGGAAGTCAGTATCAACTGGACATGTACCCTGACATGTCAAAGATGTCTTATTATTCATAATTTAAAGATCTTATTCAAAATAAACATGTTAATACTTGCTAATATTTGAGCAACAGCCTACTTGTTAATATGAGCAAAAGTCAAGTTAATTTTTAATGTGGCGTCACAATTTTATTTCCTTTTTCTTCTAGAACTGAAAATTGATTTTTAAATTGAAATCCCTTTCTTGTGAAAATTGTTTACATAGTCTAAGTATCAAAGAAAATTAATTTCTAACACAATACATGATAAGCAAAAGTCCACAAGTAGGCCTTTATATTCCTTTTTTCTGAGGAAGAAGTTTGCAGTTTTCATCATTTTCTCAAATAAATTTACTATCTTAAAAAGATTGAGAACCACTACTCTAGAACCTATTTCTAAGTTAGACATATGTTCGTTTGACCTAGTTTCCCCCAAGTGAAATCAGAAATAGAATTCAGGTAGAATATTGGTGGTGGCCTCTCAGTTTCATTCTTCAGAATTTGATATCACTTCCCTTGCCTGTATTATTACTCCTCATCTCTCTGGAAACCTTTCAATTCAATTTACTTCATTGAGAAGAACTTTTTCAGTGTCAGCTGGTATGAACCATAGTTGGATCTAGATTTGTTTCGGCCAGTCCAGCAAACAAACTCCAAGCTAACTCATTAAACTCACACACAGAATGCAACATCTCTGGTGAGACTCTACAAAGCTACAAATCTAACATAATCTGAAAGAATTGTTTGGCTTCCTTGGTCAAACACCCAGAAAATCTACGTTCATATCATCACTTTTGGGTAAAAGGTTAACAAAACACTTAACCTTTGTATATGAGAATTAATCTTCGGTTAATTTTCTCAATCTGTTTTATTGAAAACCTATGAAAATTAATATGTCAATTATGTTACCCAAAAATACTGTTTATGGTAAAAATGATTCCTGATTACTGAAAGAATTAAAAATGAACTATAAATACTGACTATACTAATGAATATTATAACTTTGGGCCTCCGTGAGTATAGTGACTCTTGTAATTGGCATGTCTCTTGCAGAAATTCTAGAAGCTATGCCCATGGAGTTGTTTTAAAACATATTAGCTCCTGTGGAAGTTTCTAATCCAAATGCATCCCACAGCTGCCCAGTGTAAGTCTCATCTCCTTGCATCTGAGCTGTCACCTTGGAATGGGAGGGCCAAAAAAAAAATGCCTGGATACTTGTGTAAAACACTGTGAGTACCCCGACCATGGAACAGGAATAGGTACTGCTTACTGGTCAGCTGTGGTTTCTGTCCTATCCTTCTAAGTGAATCGGATGATCTACAGTAGTCTTGAAGGTCTAAAAGTCTAGTTGAATTCAAGAACATTCTGGTGGGCAATGATATACACCCAGCTTCTTTTGGGAACCCCTTGAAAATCTGTTTCTTCCTTCTCTCATCATCTAACACAATTTGTTAATAATAGTTAACTTTATATGTCAGTATTTAAGGTACAGGATATGAACAAAGGAGTGTTATCAGCTGGGAGCAGAAAGAATGTCATTCATGGACAAAAAAAGACTTTTTCCCTCTTTTGGGAAATAGCATGTTAATAGTTATGTGATAGTAGTGTTATATTAAGTGGAAGCACAGCTGCATTATCATAATTTCGAGATTAAGTATGGCTTAAAGAAACATGTATGGTACTAAGATGACAAGGGGTAGACCACGATGCTTTTATAATGTGTCATCTTGGCTAGAGTGCACTACTTTTCCCACAGTAATTTTCTTTTATGTTGCCAGTTTGGGTGGGCCAAAAAGGAAATTCTTGGGAGATACGTAATGTGGAAAGGAAATAGTAGCCATTTTATAGTTCACATATGTTGTTGCTGACTGGTGATTCACTTTGCTGACTCACTTTGTTGCAGCTTGCCCTGAAACTACTCTGTTGTCCTCTAGATCCTTTTTCAGCTTCTCCAACTCCTGGTCTATGTATGTGTGTTTATGATGAACAGCCCCAACTTCTGAAGGATATCCTCACCACCAAGGTCAAAGGCAACAAGAATTGACATGGATTTCAGTCCATTCTCATGAGGCTCAAGTTTGTACTTGTGACTTCCAGCCAGACCTTGATTTCTCCCACTTCACTTCCATCTTAATTTCTGACTACCCTGCCAACATCAAATTCTAGCATCAGACACAGCAGCATTATAAGACTGCCTAACTAGCTCTCATAATTATGCAAGCTAATTCTCTTTAACAAATCCATATGTACATATACATATATTCAACTACTAGTTGCGTGTCTCTAGTTGAACACTCACTGATATATCAGGAATAAAGAAGGTCATTTCATGATGAAAAAGGAGTCAATCAAGAGGCATAACAGCCTGGGTGTGGTAGCTCATACCTGTAATCCCAGCACTTTGGAAGGCTGAAGCAGGTAGACCACCTAAGGTCAGGAGTTTGAAACCAGCCTGGCCAACATGGTGAGACCTCATCTCTACCAAAAAAAAAAAAAATACATAAATTAGCTAGGTGTGGTGGCACACACCTGTAGCCCCAGCTGCACCAGAGGCTGAGGCACAAGAATAGCTTGAACCCAGGAGGTAGAGGCTGCAGTGAGCTGAGATCAATCCACCGTGTTACAGGATAGTTGGGGTGTTGCTTTTCTGGTCAGAAACCTCTGTGACTAGTGGTGCCTTTGCCTGAGTTTTGCTCAGGCCCACTGGGATTGTTCCACCCACTCAGGTTGGCAGGCTGCACACAGCTCATGCTACTAGCCTGTATCTCACACCTGCCAAGGGCGAGCCAGGTGTGGTGTGGCAATGGGTGTGTGAGCGAGAGAGTGTGGGGTCTGGCCACTGCACACAGTCAGGCATGCTGGCTGCTGCAGCAGGGTGGGCAGCTCCAGGTGCCAGCATGGGCCCTGGCTCACTGTGAGGCTGTGGCTGGAGTAAGTGCACCACAGTGGTGCCCAGAAGCTTGGAGACTCCAGGAAATGCAGGACCCCAAAGGGAATTACAGCCCTGGCTCAGGGAGCTCCCTGGTTTGGGCTCCCCAAAGGAGCATAGCTCTTCTCTTCTCTTTGCCTGCAAAGTGGTGAGCAAGGGCATGTTTCAGCCCTATTTGTATTACAGCTCTTTGAGCCCCACCATTTGCTAGGTCTCAAGGTCTTGTCCTGCATCCAGAAAAAACGGGGTACGCAGACAAGTGGAGGGTGAGCAAAGTGAAGAGGAGCTTTACTAAGAAAAGGAGTTTTACTGAGTGACAGAATAGTTCAGAGGAGACCCTGGAGTGTGTAGCTCTCCACAGCAGGCAGGACATCCTGTTGTCTCTGCAGCTCTCAGCAGAGGGGAGGCCCTGAAATAGGTAGCTCCTCTCTGCAGGTTGTTCCACCTGTTGTCTCTGCAGTTCTTAGCAGAAAGAAGGCCCTGGAGTGGGCAGCTCCTTTCTGCCAGAAGGTCTTCTCCCCAAGTCTGGCCAAGTCCAGGAATTTTTATGGGCCTCAAAGGGGAGGAAGTGTACGCTGATTGGTCCGTCGGTGGCCATGGGCAGGTCCAAGAAAAAGCACCACCAGTCCCCTCTGCAGTCAGAGGGACTAGTCCCCTGGCCTTAGGCTTCAGGTCTTCCCTGGGGACGTGCCCCTTTCTGCCCCAGAATGTCTGCCTCCTACCACTTTTCTATGGTGCCCAGGCTGTTCGTGGGAAGAGGGACCTAGAGGCCAGTGCTGAACTGCTCTCAGCCTTCCCTCAGCCTCCTTCCTGTGTTTGTCAGCACCCAAAGTCTGGAGAGGGCTGAGGTGGCAGGGGAATGGCATGTCAGCACTGCCCCAAGTGTGCGCACAACTGTCTGGGCTTCAACAGCACCCTGGCTCGGCCCCAATCTTGCTCCTAGATCGGAGCAGTCACTAGGAGCAGGGAGAGGCCAGGCAGCTAAAGCAGATACCTTCAAGCCTGCTGAGGTAGGGGAGCTTTCCCAGGCCCCTAGAGTGCAGAGATGCCGAGGTCCACAACCACCTCTTGGGTGGCTATAGCTGCACAAAGGAGGTGGGGGGGGTGCAGTTAGGGCTCCTGCCTGCTCCTGGCCTCCAAGAACACTGTCTGTAGCAAAGACTTGGGCAGTTGCAGGTTGCACCCGGGAAAGCAGGGCTCCTGCCTGCTCCTGGTCCCCAAGAACACAAGGAGGCTCAGCTGGCAGCCAGACTTGGGCAGCTGTAGCTATCCCCAGGGAGCTCCCACCCACCAACTTGGAAAGAGCTGGGCTCCTGCTTGTCCCAGCTCCCGCCGGCTCTTTGGAGCTTGCAGCACAGGTGGAGCCTCCTGGCTGCAGCTGGTGTCTTGGCAGTGGTCACTCCAGATGGCCTACCATTGCCATCAACAACACTCTAGCCTGGGCAACTCAGTGAAAGACTCCATTTCAAAAAAAAAAAAAGAATAACAATCCTAAACATTTATACAAATTGTGAGCTTCAAAATACATAAAATTAAAACTGATAGACTCACAAGGAGAATAGACAAAACCACAATTATAGACAGAGAATTCAATACTCATCTTTCAATAATTACTTTTAAAATTAGTAGGAAATGAGCAAAGTATATACTAAACTTCTATAATACCATTAACCAACCAACAATAATCAAATAGTCGACACAATAGCAGAATATATTAATATAGCCTTCTCAAATGTGCATGGAACATTTATGAAGACAGACCATGTTTTGGGCCACTGAGTCTCAATAGAGTTTAAAGGATTCAACTTGTATACAGTATGTTCTTTGACCACAATAAAATTAAATTAGAAATGAATATAAAGAAATCTCTAGAAACCCCCCAAATATTTAAAAACTGAAATAATGAAAGTTCAAAATATTCTTAACTAAATGAAAATAAAAACACATCAGAATTTGTGAGATGCTGCTAATGCAGTACTTAGGGAAAATTTATGCACCAAATTTCTATAATACAAAATAAGAAATGTCACAAATCAGAGACCTCAACTTCCACTTAAAATAACCAGAAAAAGAAAAGCAAATTAAACCCAAAGCAAGGAGAAAAAAGGAAATAATAAGGGGCAAAGTGGAAATTAATGGACTAGAAGATGAAAGACAATTTTAAAATATCAATAAATGAAAGCTGGTTCTTTGTAAAGATAAAACTGACAAACTAGCCTATCTGACAAGGGGAAATGGGAGAGGATACAAATTACTAATAGCAAGAATAAAAGAGGTAATATCACTGCAGATTCAACAGATGCAAAAAGGACAAGCTAATATTATAAACAACTTTATGCCAACTTTTTCAAAATTGGCTGATTCTTTAAATAATACAATACTAAAGCCTACTTTAGAAGAAATACATAACCTAAATAGCCCCATATCTACTAAAGAAACTGAATTGTAATTTAAAACCTTCCCACAAAAAAAACTCTGGATCCAGATAGGTTCATTGTGAATTCTGCCAAATATCTAGGGAAGAAATAATACCCATATTGTACAGATTCTTCAACAATACGTAAAACAACGGGATGCTTTTTGAATTATTCTTTGAGGACCACATTACCTTGATCCCAAAACTAGACAAAGACATTACAAGAAAACTACAGGCCAATATTCTTCATGAAAAATCCAACAGTATATAAAAAGAATAATACATCACAGTGAAGCAGAGTTTTTCACAGGAATGCAGGTTTGGTTTAACGTTCAAAAATCAATCATTGTACAGAGAGATCCAAGATGACCGATTAACAACAGCTCAGGATTGTAGCTCCCAGTGAAAGCACAGAGAGCGAGTGGACGCCGCACTTTCAGACGAATTTTTGATGCCCACAGACTGGGAGATTCCCGGCGGAGGAGCCACATGAGTCGCCAGCGTGACTTTTTTGGCCGGCACGGCTGTTTTGCCGGCGCCCTGGCACGGCGCTTCTCAGCGCGGAGTATACGGGATGGGGTGCCCTTTGAGTCGGGTTTAGCTGGTCCCAACCCCACAAGGAGAACAGCAATTGTAAGCGCTGAGGACTGACAGTTTCACAGTAAGCACAGCTGAACCGGGAAGGTCCAGCTGTGCGGGGAAGGGGCGTCCGCCAAAGGAAAACTAAGAAACAGAAAAAACTTCATCACCGGGTGGAGAGATCCAAGATGGCCGATTAACAACAGCTAAGGATTGTAGCTCCCAGTGAAAGCACAGAGAGCGAGTGGACGCCGCAATTTCAGACGAATTTCTGTGGAACACAAACTGGGAAATTCCCGGCGGAGGAGCCACACGGGTCGCCAGCGCGACTCTTTTGGCCAGCTCAGCTGCTTTGCCTGTGCCCCGGCGCGGCGCAGCGCTTCTCAGTGCGGAGTATATGCGACTGGGTGCCCCCTGAGTTGGGCTCAGCTGGTCCCATCCCCACAAGGAGAACAGCAATTGGAAGCGCTGAGGACTGAGAGTTTCACAGTAAGCACAGCTGAACCTGGGAAGGCCTAGCTCTGTGGGGAAAGGGCG
>CAUYLG010037107.1:0-12675 GCA_963573385.1 Cacajao melanocephalus | reverse complement strand
TGCATTCATCCTCTTTCGCGCCACTGCAATCCAGCCGGGGGCCTGGGGACATACAAACACTCCGTAACAAAAAAAAAAAAAAAAAAAAAAAAAAAAAAAAAAAAGTGTCCTATGACAAAAACGCAAATCCAACACGGCTACATCTTGAATTTCTTCTTTGTTTCCTTGATTAATTTTCTTGCTTCACTCCAAAAATCTGAGCACAAAGTGAATTATTTTTCCACCTATCGCCTTTCACTTTACTCATCTTTCATCTGCTGTCTGTGTGATTATTTCTCCACTAGGGACTGGGGCTGAGACCTGTTCTTACCTATTGCATCCCTTCATTCCACAATGTGGAACTAATTAGGTAAGTTTCCAGACAGTTGAATCTAGTGGTTATTTTAGAGATCATTGGATAGTTAAACTGAACACTTTTTCACTCCACATCATGATGGAGTGCAATTATCTATTTGTTTATAAATACCCATGGGCAAGGATCAGAATCCACATTTACAAGACCCACTCCCTCAAAAAAGAGAACCGAGAAAACAAATGGATTCTACAACCTTGGATTAATTAAACTTGCTGAGCAAAGAGCCCCACCTCTGCCGAGTCCCAGTACTGCCTAAAACAAGGGCGAGTGAGACCAAGACTTAGAGGGTTTGGGGACTGGAGTTTTTCACAGGATGGCTGAGGGGGAAAGTTAGTAAGGTCCTTCTCAGGACGGGCTGGACAGAATTTCTAAACTAGGAGAATCCTAGGTTTAATCAGCGGCACTTAGCTGTTGGAACGTCAAGATCTGCCTAGAGTCGCTGGATCAGCTTGGCTTTGGTCTTCCGCGGATCATCGGGTCTGAATACGCTGGTGTGAAAGCAATTCGAGCTTAGCGTGGCATGGCGGTTTGTAGACTGGTCCTGTGCTGTGAGTCACAGGGCTTGTGCGACTTCTCTATTTGTTCATTTCTCAATTTGTCCTCTTTCCTCACCAACAGGACTGCCCAAGGGATCAACTTAACAGTATAACCCCTGGAACTTCGAGCTCAGAGCCCGGCCACGGGAGGCTCGGCTCTCCAGGCAGGAAAATCAAGGAGCCCAGGTGTGAGCAGGGGCGTGTGGGGCGCGGCGAGAGCTCCTATCCCTGCGGTCCACCTGTTCCTCAGGCGTGGCCCCTGTCGTGCTGAAAACCGCATCTCCCGAAACCCCAGCTAGTAAAAGTCGCCCAGGTACTCACTCTCTTGTCATTCTCCGGGATGTGAAGGGCTCAGAGTGTCTTCACGGATCACTGAAACCGCCTCTGCGAGGCCTCCCGGGTGACTGAAGACAGCGGGCTGTTCTGCGTTCTCCCGCCGGCGCGGTCCTCTTCCCGTCCAGCCGCTCGAGTCTCTGCCCACGAGGCTCTCGGGGGTTTTTATAGGCACAGGACGGGGGCGTGGCGGGCCAGGGTGGTCTTGAGAAACGCAACGTTTGCGCGCAGAGGCCGGGGAACAGGCCGGGGGTGGAGCCTGCCCCCTCCGCTGTGGGCACCTCGGTCAGGGCTCTCTGCTTAAGGCCGCAACAATCTCACACACTTCCAGAGTGTGTGTTTTTCCTTGTCCTTCCGCTCCCCTTTTCGGGCGCTGGTTTTTCCAACCACACACAAGGTGTGTGTTTCCTGGATTATCTCCCAGCCTTCTGTCCTTTCCGCCTCCACTCAAGGCTGCGTCCACAACTGAGCTCTCAGGAGGAGGAGGAGGAGGACGAGGACGAGGAGGAGGAGGCCTCCAGCTGCCCCAAGGAAGCGCATTTCCCGCAGCGCCAAGTGCGGAAGAGGGAGCCACGCAGAGGGAAGGATTAAGCAGAGTCGGTTTTTACCAGAGGCGGCAACGGGCAGAATTTCAGTAGCGAGGCGGAAACACGCCAGGCCGCGAAAGAGGAATTGGAGGGAAGTGAGAATCTAGTTCAAAAGCCGGGAGAAGGAACAAGGACATTAACGAAATCGTCTAGACAGAGAGGTGGACCATCTGCGATACAGCTAGGCGGCTGGCGGAGACTTCCTTCGTTCAGTTCTTCGAAACGCATCGATTGAGCTATTTGTTCGTCCCTGGGAAGTGCGGGTGTCCCTGCGTCTTCGGCCACTTTGTCGACGCTGCAGGAAGCGGCCCCATTCCCCAGGACCCAAAGCACTTCCAGAAATGAAACCCGAGGAACAGCTGTTTCTCTGCTGGAGAAGTGGCCAGCCAGGCGGAGACACGCAGAGAAACGGTTGTCCTGGGGACAGAATGCATCAACCCCGTGAGGCCCAGCGATCAGCAGAGCTCCCGGAGAGTGTTTCTTAATCTAAAGGTCCTGAGCCGGGCTTCAAAGCTGACTGGCTGTGCGTGAAATAGCAATCGACGTCTACCTGTTTCATCGAGAAGGAATAAAATGCGAGCACGGAGATTGCCACGGAACGTGTTTCTCTCAAGTGTCTTTTTCAAATAGAAATATGAGAGCGTTTTCCTGACTTTGGTAAAAATGGGGTGGGGCAGGGATCAGGTGCTCACTTTGGGGAAAATGGGCGAACACAGTGGGAACTGCGCTAAAGTTAGGAGCAGAGGCGCCTGGGTGGGGACTTCTATTGGCCTTGACAGCCCGCGGAGAGGAACTGGCGGTAATTGTTTTTCCGTTTTCCGTCAGTTTCTTCAAGGGTCGCTCAGAAGCTACGGGAGCAAAGTAGAAAGGCGTGACAGGGACAGGCCGCAGTACCGGCGGAAGGTGGGGGCGTTGCACTGAAAAAGGTGGTCGCCAAAAGCCCGCGTCCTGAAACACGGAAGCAGGTGCCGTTTGACGTTTCCTTCCGCAGAATTTAATTTTAAGTGAAATTTGAGGGTTGGAAGAAATTTCCGGAGGATCGTAAAGAAGTCGGCAAAGATGGTAGGTTCTTTCCAGCTCCAGGAAGTTAAGGAAAGTTCCTTTGGTAATTGGAATAACTTGCGTCTTTGGAACTCTATTAGGTGATAGGAGGTCAGCGCTAGACAGAGGCCGGTTAGCTCAGTTGGTTAGAGCGTGGTGCTAATAACGCCAAGGTCGCGGGTTCGATCCCCGTACGGGCCACGGGTTTTCTTCTTACGCTTATCTTACTGTTACAATTGTGAACAGTGCTGTCCAAAGTCCCGAGAAAACAGAAAAGTAATGCGTATGTACCCAGTAATCTCGCTAGCACGTAGTGCGGTTAACCGTCATTTTGTGTTTGCATGTTTAGCGTTCCTGCAAGAGCAGACGATGAAGAGAGCGGAGATTCCGGAAGGAAACTGAAAAGCTGGAAGAACGCGAAAACACAGAAAGAAGGACCTGGGCTTTTCATTCTGTTACGCTTTCCAAAGTGTACAAATCTTTGTCTGCCGTGACTAACGTCTGATACGGGCCTTCCTAACTCTGCATCTGCTTGCTTCCCGCAGACCTGTCCTTGGCTTGTGCAGGGTAAGTAAAGCCTCCCAACAACTCCCATTTTGCATTTCTATTTCCTCTCTTTTAGCTTCCCGCACTTAACTCTAGTGATACTGGAGGTAAGGAAAGGTCCCGTAGAACGCTGAGCCTTTCACCTCCTCTTTGCTTGCCTCGCTGCTTAGTTAAGACACAGAACCATCTTCCGGAAAACGTCTTCCCTGACACCTCTCCTAGTTTTCTGAGCTTGGGTTTTCTTGCTCCTAGCACTCACAGAGATCCAGGTACACATTTGCTCTGTGGCATTTACCATGTTGTGAATGTCTGCTGCCTGGCCCTCTTCTCCATGAGATTCTAAGCTCCTTGGGGGTAGGATGCTTATTGCTAAACACTGTTAAAAGTCTGCGTGAATCAATGAAGAGTGACGGATATGTGTGCAGGCATGGTGGGAAGAGTGTCTTGTGCTCCAAATGGACTTCACGGGTCTGTAGAACCCAGGCTTTCTCAACATAGTGCATTTTGGTCAGATGAGCAACAGGCTACACTATATGGTGACTGGTTCCATTTTGCTGAGTGTATCTCTGAGGCTCTGAGTGGCTCTATATGCCCCTAGGATGGGATAGTGGTGGAGGACAGAGCATGCCCAATAGATCCAAAGTCAGGAAAGATCTGAAATGTTTAACTTTGCTGAGGCTGAGAGACAGGAATGAACCCTCTTCCTTGATGGGAATTTCTACTCCACTGATTGATAGTAAATAAAACGCTGAGCCAGTGCACCTCAAACCCATGTTTTCTACTAGATTAATGTGATTGGTTCTGACATTTTCAAATTTCAGGTCATCAGAATGATTTAGACTTAATGTTTACAAAACTATAATTTATGAAGTCCTTAGCTGTAAATAGGTGCACACGCACAGAAGATAGAGAGTGATATGCCCTTTACAATAAGTGGCATTTATGCTTGTACCCAGCGATAAATACACAGGGAAGGAAAGCTACAGAACTGATTAACTCACTGGGTCTGTCCTCAACATACGGACCTGATACTCCGGCTGCTGCTTCTGCAGTAACTCCTGGTCTCAAAATCACAAGGCAAAGTGTTACATGCCCTTGCCCAAATCAAGCACTCGCAAGAGATTTGGGAAAACCAGATTTAACTCTTGACTCTGAAGTTAGGATCCACTTACTCTGCAGAAGATGGTTGTGAAAACAAGGTCAAGTGCTGAATGAGCTCCTTTCTCTATTAGAAAAGAAGAATGGAAAACATTGTGATAAACTGAAGTCATTGTTGGGTGGATAGCAAACAGTATATGCTGTTTTGTATTTTATCCCCATCCGGGAAATTTAAAAAAAAATTGTTTAGTGAATTGCGTTACTCATTTCAGTAACACATTTGAGGCCGTAGTCTTTTGGATCCACTGATTGTAGAAATAACTTGAATTACAGCTCCGATTGAGTTGCAGTGATGAATAACGGTGACATTAACATTACATAATGGTGTATAGTCATCTTTCAGTATCTGTTGATATCAAAATCCTCAGATGCTCAAGTCCCTTCAGTTAAATGGCATATTTGCATATATCTTATGCACATCCTCCTAGATACTTCAAATTATCTCTAGATTACCTAGAATATCTAATACAATGTAAGCCTATGTAGATAGTTGTTATATTGTGTTCTTTAGGGAATAACGACAAGAGAAAGTCTGTACCTGTTCAATACAAATGCATTTTTCCTAATATTTTTGATCTGTGGTTGGCTGAATTCGTGCACATGGACCTCGCAGATACTGTAAGCTGATTGTAATGACTATTACTAAGAAGAAATACATAACGAGAACATTGACTTCTCAAAAGGTGTGCTCCTATGCTTTCTTCTTAAAGTTTTATAGTTTCAACACTTACGTTGAAATTGTTGATCAATTCTGAATTAATTTTTGTATAAAGTGTGAGGAAGGGGTCCAACCTCATTCTTTTGTATGTGGATTTCCAGTTGTTTCAGCATCATTTGTTGATGATTACCGTCTTCCAATTGAATTGTCTTGGAAATTCAGAATTAATAGGCTGTAAATGTAAGGATTTGTTTCTGGACTATCAATTTTATTTCATTGACTCATTTGTGTATTCTGACGCCAGTACCGTATTGTCTTGATGACTGTTTTTTAGTATACATTTTAAATTTGGAAATTACTTCCTCCAATTTTGTTCTTCTTTTTCAGAATTGTTTTGGCTACTCTGAATTTCTTGCACTTCCGCAGGAATATTAGGATCAGCTTATCAACATCTAAAATAAATAAATAAATGCCAGCTGGTGTTTTGATAATAATTACATTAAAGTATAGATAAATTTGGGGAGTATTGACCATGGCACATCTTTCCAAATGTTTAGGTCTTCTTCATTACTTTCAACAATTATGTGTGATTGTAACCATATAAGTTCTGTACATTTTTACCTAACCGTATTCCCAACTATTTTATTCTTTTGAATAATGAAAAAATTGTTTACACATTGATAGAGCTATACTATACTGCATACCAGTAGAGTCTTGGCCAACCCTGTATTGTTGCCGCCTTTGCATAATGAACCAAAGAAGTGTCCAGGATACTACTGAGATCAATGTCTAACATATTATTTTCTGAGATCTGTGTCTCATATATGTATTTTTTCATTGTAACCTGGAGACCTGAGGTCCAAGTAGTAAAATCTGGAGAATGTGGGCATCAATCCCACTACCTCTCCGAAACTAAGCCGGCATTCTACCACTTGAGCTAACTCCCCGTCTCACAGCATCTTTTTCATCCTTAGTGGGCAGTCTAGAACACAGGCGACCTGAAGGCCTTCAGCCTGAAGGCAGGACTCCACTAAGAGCAGATATTCTCATTGATGGCCCAGGGCAAGAGCAAAGTGCCCACTGATTCCCTGCAAGGAAGGTGGAGAAAAGGGAACAAAGAGAAAGTCACAGAGGGAAAACTCTGGTGCTGCTCAAATATCAAGTTTCCCATTTTCGGGAGAGAAAAAGTCATGTCCCAGAGAAGGACCCCGCCCAGCTAATGTGTCACAGATACCCAGGATGCTTACATGATTTTATTTTTTTTTAAGAAAAGGGATGTCATTATCACTTGTTTCTTGTAGCCGAGGCTGTAGGATGGTACAGACTTCTGGAAGGCAAGAAGCTCCTGCTTTTTTTGCACCAAGGGACTTTTAAGAATGAGGCCAGTGTGCTCAGCAGTACACTAGGAAATCCCAGGAAAATGCTTCTTTACTCACATCTGAGATATGTGTTGTCCTGTTGCTAAGGTGTGTCATGTAGAAGTTACATATCCAACTACACAACAGAACAATAACAAAAATAAGGCAGATAAGAGGCATAAAGAATAAGAGATCAAGATCATATCAGAGTGAACGCATAAAAAAATACATTCAGCAATGCAGAGGAAGAGTGAACACAGGGTGGAGAAAACCTAGGGTAGACATAGGCTGGGATGTTTGTAGGAATTCCTGCGTGAAGAAATATGCCTGTTCATGTCACGTGAGTGAGCTGGTGTGAAGAAGACATGATGAGACTATGTACTTGGTTAAAGCAAGAGCTCGTGATGGTTTCACTTAGAAATAAGTCCGCTTTTCGTATCTGGTTTTCCTCTTTCAAGTTATGTGATCCGAGGAAAGTGGTTTAACGATACTCTGAGCTTTAGTGTCATCTATAGCACTAGGGCAATAATACCTGGGGAAGCTGAAAAACTATATCCATTAACTTACTTAAAAATTAATAAACAGTCAGTATACTTTCTAGCACATAGTGCTGAACGTGGAGTATTGTTCACCTTTTAGGAAAATGTTCTCACGGTCTAAGGAGAGATATTAGTGCAGCTTTGCTGCCATTGGTTGATTTGCTCATTTATTTTGTAGCAACAAGCTTCTGTGGTGAAAAAAATGAAATAAAGTTTAAAAAGTAAAATAGATGGTGGAGAAGCACAATAGAGATGCATAGTAAAGCATGATTTTCTAGGCAAAATGGATTTGTACAAAAAACTGTAGTAGTAAAGGATTTGTGCCTGATTCTTGTTGTACTAGTTTTCAGTCTTATGTAGCCTGCATTCGAATTCCCCAATTGTTGTCATCCTTCTCCCAAGAAGATTGTTTCTTTGCACCATGAACATTCTGGTCAGATTCTCGGCTTAACCATCTTGACCTCCTGAGCACTCGTCTTTGTACTGAGACCTTCATATATGCCCCCATGGTGCCCTTCCAAAGTAGGGCTTCCTGCTTTGACCAAGGAGCACTAAGTGATTTCAAGCCATTTGAGGCTCTTTCCTCACCCAGTGTCTATGTGAAATTTTAGAGGGAAACCTGTTCTTTCCAGGAAGAGAAACCTGGTGGGTTCTAACCTCAACCTGTAAATTCACCAGGGAAACTCCTAGTGAGCACCTGTGATATGATGCTAGCTCAGTGTGAGAGGCCAGCATTCTGCAGGGAGAAAGCAACCAGAGCAGTAGCTACTGCTTACTGAGCAGTTCCTATCGCCCAGATCCATCTCTAGGTGCTGTGATCCTTCCGGAGAACCCCACAGTCCTCATTTTGCATGTAAAGAAAGAAGATTCAAAGAAAGGGAAGCTAAATGATATTTTCAAGATGACAACTTCCCTGATTCTTCTCCTGAAAACTGAATGTGCCACCTTCACACTGCCAAGTCCTTTACTGCCTAATGATTTCCTCCCAGTAGACATCATCACATAACTTCTTGTTCATTTTTCTTGTTTGCTTCCTGTTTCTCCTCACTCCTCCCAACTATGATGTAGTATCACAAAGGTGAGGATATCTGTGTTTTATTCACTGTAAATTGCTGTACCAAAACAGTCTTTCCGTCTTTTTTTTTTTTTTTTTTTTTTTTTTGAGATGAAGTCTTGCTCTGTCGCCCAGGCTGGAGTGCAGTGGCTGGATCTTGGCTCAATCCAACCTCCACCTCCCGGGTTCAAGTGATTCTTCTGCCTCAGCATCCCGAGTAGCTGAGACTGCAGGCACCTACAACCACGCCTGGCTAAGTTTTGTATTTTTAGTTGAGATGGGGTTTCATCATATTGGCCAGGCCGATCTTGAACTCTCCACCCAGACAGTTGGAGTCCACCTGTTTGCAGTATTCACATAATGTTAGGACCTTCTGGCCTGAGGGACCACAAAGTATTGAACCTGCCTTGCTGCTTTTTTTTCCCCCTTGTGGCCCAATGATCTCGCTTTTCCCTTCTTCAGGATCTTAGTCACTCCTCTTCTCTGTAGTCTCCTTTGTTGATAAGAAAATGAGAAGCTCCTCAATTCACAGGAGTTCCTTGAGTGACTGACTAAATGAATGAAGGAAGAAATAGCCTTCAAAAGTGCCTCCCGTTCATATGACTCTTACTGTGTTATCTCCACTTGCATCTATGTGACTGGAGACATTCACTCTACAAAAAACACAAACTGAACTTGTAATAATATCCTCCCTATTTCTCCCCAATTTTTTGTGCCATAAATTATACTAGGAGACTTAGGGAGTTTACTTCAGGTAGTCTGATTGAATTTTGTCAACAAAACTGTGTATGCACTTTTTGGAAGTAACAGAGGCTCAGATAAGTTATGTCTTCTTTCTAAGGTGCCAAAGCTGCTAAGTGAGAAGGCCCAAATTGAAAAGCAGATATTTTCAGATTTTAAATGTGATTTTTTTCTCCTCTGCTCCAGCTCACAGTTTTTCTGGCCCTTCTTTGCACTTAAGCCCATTCATTCATACACCAAGTATCTAATTTCAGACCTCTTTACTTACCTTTTGAGCTCA
Source organism: Cacajao melanocephalus (assembly GCA_963573385.1). Lineage (NCBI taxonomy): Eukaryota > Metazoa > Chordata > Mammalia > Primates > Pitheciidae > Cacajao > Cacajao melanocephalus. Next base: position 3,489 of record CAUYLG010037107.1, on the reverse strand, counting down.
ACTTTGTTTTTTTTTTGAAAGGAAGTCACGCTCTGTCACCCAAGCTGGAGTGCAGTGGTGCGATCTCGGCTCACTGCAACCTCCATCTCCTGGGTTCAAGTGATTCTCCTGCCTCAGCCTCTCGCATAGCTGGGAGTACAAGTGCCTAATTTTCACATTTTTAGCAGAGATGGAGTTTCACCATGTTGGCCAGGCTGTTCTCAAACTTCTGACCTCAGGTGATCTGCCCGCCTCGGCCTCTCAAAGGGTGTGATTACAGGCGTGATCCACCGCACCTGGCCTGGGCTTAACTGTTATGTTTTGTTTTGTTTTAAGACACAGTCTCACTTTGTTGCCCAGACCCCGGCGTGATCTCTGTTCACTGCAACCTCCACCTCTCAGGTTTAAGCCATCTTCCCACCTCAGCCTCCTGAGTAGCTAGGACTACAGATGCATACCATATACCCGGACAATTTTTAATTTATGGGTTTAAATCATTTACATGTATGTTATTATAGATACGTTTTTAGATAGATCTATTTAATCATTTAAAACCTTTGTTTGCTTTGTTTTAATTCTGTTTTTCTTTCTGTCTTGTTTTGGTTTATTTAAATCTGGTTAGTAAGTGGTCTAGGGATTACCATATATATAAAACTTTTCACAGTATACTTAGAATCAATATTTTACCATTCAAGTTGAATATAGAAACTTCATCAAGAATTAGGCCCTTTACCCTCACCCTTAATGTTATATGTTTAGTACATCTAGGTACAATGACAACTGCATCAGATAAAGTTACAATTTTTGCTTTCAATCATCAAACATATCTTAAGGAGTTCAAGAGAAGAATAATAGTCTGTATATCTACCCAGACATTCTCTGTTTCTGCTTTTGTTCCTTCAGTGATGATGTTCTAAGTTTCCTTCTAGTATCCCTTTTCTTATCTCAAATCTTTACTAATTCCTTTCCAGCAGTCTTGCTAGGAATGAGAATGTATTCATTTACCCTCCAATGAGAATTTATTTATTTGCCTTTATGTCTGAAAGATACTTTGCTCCACATAGAATTCTGGGTTGATAGGTCTTTTTCTGTTGGTACTTACTGAATGTTACGAAATTTTTTTCTGGCCCCTATGATTCCTGATGAGAAATCTACAGTCATTCACATGGTAGTTTCTCTTTCTTTTTCCTTTGGCTACTTTCAAAATTGTTTTGTATTTTCTTAGTTTTCAGCAGTTGATTATGATATGTCTTGCTATGGGTTTCTTTGGGTTTATCCTCTTTGAGGTTTGCTGAGCTTTAATAATCTGGTTTATATCTTTTGACAAATTTGATACATTTTCAGCCATTAATTCTTCAAAGTTTTCTCTCACAAAAATCTCTTTGTCCTCTTCTTTCCAGATTACAATAATGTGAGTGTTAGATTGGTTATTTTTTGTTTGTCCCTGAGGCTTGGATTATTTAGAGAACTACTCCTTTCTCTCTAAAGTTCAGATTATGTAAATATTCTTGACTGTTTTCAAGTTCATTGACTTTTTTTCCCTAGTCATCTGCATTCTGTTAATTGAGATCATCCAGTTAAGCTTTTTATTTGCCCTAATACTTTGATTCATACATTTTCTTAACTCTTAAGTTTAAAATTGGTGTTTACATATTCCAGGTATTTGCTGAGACTCTCCACCTTTTCATTCACTTCAAGAATGTTATCCCCTAATTCTAGGAGCATTGTTATAACAGCTGCTTTAACACATGTGTCAGATGATTTTGACAGTTTGTCCTTTCAGTATTGTGATTTGAGGATTCTCTTTGTCAAGTGAATTACAATCTCCCTGTTGTTTCTTATGCTGAATATTTTGGGGCTGTAACCTGGACTTCTTCATATTATGTGAGGAGACACTGTGTCTTGTTGAAATCTTAAGGACAGTATTGCTGTTTTTGTTTTTGCAGGCACACAATTGCCTTGTATTCAAGTTCCAAGTACCAATCAGCCTTCCATGTGTTGTTGTTACAAAGATAACTCTACTTGCAAAGCCTTTACACTGCTGTTCAGAGGTCTCCGGAGTGTGCGTGACCCAGTGGTCAGTGAGGACTGGGAAGTGGGCCATTGCTCAGTTCAGTTCTCAGGCTCTTTTTAGGTAAATTGTTGGGATTAGAGTCACTTATTCACAGCTGGCAGGTGCATCCACAAGTTCACAAACACCTTTATGGGTTTTCTTTCTACAGTATCTGCCCAGGCACATTCTAGTTACTTGACACATCCTGGTTTCAGTCCCCTGACCCAAAAGCCGGGGCTGTACTTACCCAGGTGGCTCTTCCCTGTACTTTTCACGAATGTCTCGCATTTAGGACCAAGCTGCAGGCAGAAACAGGGAGAAAAGAGGAATTGTATGTGTCCCTTGGTTTCACAGCTCCTTGAAGAAACAGAATTACACGGTAGATCTATGCTATACTGAATGCCAGTAGAAAGCTGTCACCAGCCCCGTATTGTTGCTGTCCCTACATCTTGAGTCAGAGCAGCGTTCTGTGCTCAGACACGGACTCGGGTTTGGAGACCTGAGGTCCAAACAATAAAGTCTGGAGAATGTGGGCATCGATCCCACTACCTCTTGCATGCTAAGCAAGCGCTCTACCACTTGAGCTAATTCCCCTTGTTGGAGAAGCTTTGTTTGTCCTTAGTGGGTGGCCTAGAACACAGGTGATTTCAGGGCCTGCAGCGTGAAAGCAGGTTTCCTCTAAGGGCAGACCTTCTCATTGAAGGCCCCAGGAAAGAGCACAGTGGTTACACATTCTCTGCCAGGAAGCAGAAGAAAAGGCAACAAGGAGAAACTCACAAAGGGAAAACTCGCGCTGCCAAAATGTGAAGTTTAGGGTATTCTGGGACAGAAAAAGGCACATCCCAGCAAAGGAGGACCTGCCTAGGCCTGCCTGGCTAAAGTGTCACAGATTAAAAGAAAAAAATTAAATAATTAAAAATGAATAAATGATTTCGTGTGTGTGTGTGTGTGTTTATAAAAGTGGGATGGCATTATCACTTCTTATTTGTAGCTGAGACTCTCTGGGGGTTGTGAGTTGGTGCAGATTTCTGGAAGGCAAAAAGCTCCTGCTGTTTTCGCAACTAGGCCCTTTCAGGAATGAGGCCAGTGTGTGGACTGCTACACTAGGAAACCCCTGGAGAGTGCTTCTTTTACTAACATCTGAGATGTGGGTTGCCTCCTTGCTAAGGTGTGCCGTGTACCAGTTACATGTCCAACTATATGTCAGAACAACAACAAAATTACAGAGTAGAGCCATAAAGAATAAGAGACAAGATCATACCAAAGTGTAAGAAAATATCAAAGTAAGAATCAAAACTGATCTATGCAGAGAAGCAGTGGTCACAGGGTGGAGAAAACCAGGCTATGTCTGAAATACACATGGAGGAAGCAGTGATTGAAAAGCCTGGCCACTTGGAGATAAGTTGGGAGAGTATTATGAAAACTCAAGAGTAATTGAGAAAATCCCAGGCAAAAGG
>CAUYLG010037104.1:0-80325 GCA_963573385.1 Cacajao melanocephalus | reverse complement strand
TTTCTTTCTTTCTTTCTTTCTTTCTTTCTTTCTTTCTTTCTTTCTTTCTCTTTCCTTCCTTCCTTCCTTCCTTCCTTCCTTCCTTCCTTCCTTCCTTCCTTCCTTCTCTCTCTCTCTCTCTCTCTCTCTTTCTTTCTTTCTTTCTTTCTTTCTTTCTTTCTTTCTTTCTTTCTGAGATGGAGTCTCATTGCCCAGGCTGGAATGCAGTGGCATAATCTCAGCTCACTGCAACCTCTGCTTCCTGGGTTCAAGCCATTCTCACGCCTCAGCCTTCCGAGTAGCTGGGATTACAGGCATGTGCCACCATGCCCAACTAACTTTTATATTTTTAGTACAGATGGGGTTTTGCTATGTTGGCCAGGCTCGTCTTGAATTCCTGACCTCAAGTGATCCACCTTTCTCAGCTTCCCAAAATGCTGGGATTACAGGTGTGAGCCACTGCACCCAGCTGAGGGGGACTATTTCATATCCCAAATTTAGAAACAGAACCCTCTTCCAAGATCTGGGTATTAACATAAAGATAACATTTAGCCAAATGCACACAGTGTCAAGAGAGAAGAGATTTCATATAATCTTGAGATTATTAATTTTTAAACAGTAAAAAATTTTGTTGAAATGGAACAAAATTATCTCACATCTATCTACTTTTTAAAAAATTAGTAGGGGCCAAAATGGAAACAAATGACATGAAAGACCTAAAAGACACGACTGCTGTAATCTCAGCTACTCTGGGGGCTGAGGCATGAGAATCACTTGTACCGGGGGGACGGAGGTTGCAGTGAGCCAAGATCGTGCCATTGCACTCCAGCCTGGGCAACAAGAGCGAAACTCCGTCTCAAAAAAAGAAAGAGAAAGGAAGGAAGGAAGGAAGAAGGAAGGAAGGAAGGAAGGGAGGGAGGGAGGAAAGGAGGGAGGGAGGGAGGGAAGGAGGGAGGGAGGGAGGGAGGAAGGAAGGAAGGAAGGAAGGGAGGAAGGAAGGAGGAAGGGGGAAACGACTGGTGGCCACTACCAGCAGGTGCTAAGAAATGCCATGGGCTGCATGTGTGTCCTCTCGGCAGGGACAATGAAGCCCACACTATCTGTCATTCTATGGTGGGTTCTCGCCTCGAAGGGAAGAGGATAAACAAGAGCCAGAGGTTTCAGAGGAACCCCAAGCAATGAGCTGCCTAATCCTCTTTAGAGAGGGGAGACCATTACAGAACTTCACAGCGTGATTTGGTTTGCAGCTTATTTTACAGCTGTCTCTGTGTTAACTGATCCCTCTTCCATCCCTCGACCAGAAATATGAGCACATGGGAACGTATACCTACAGTGACCTAGTTCCGCCGAATTTAGGAATATGCTCCGCAAAAATAATTCTACAGGAAAAAGTGCTACAGATACAGAAATCCTCACAGCAGAGTTTTGATCATTTTTAAAATGTTGTCAATACCCTAAATGTCCCAAAGTCAAGGAGCTGTGAGAAGAGCTATGAATTATTATTGAGCACTCTGTCATCACTGACTATGGATACGGAGGCTTTGCAATACCATGGAAATGTCTGAATTCAGTGTGATATGCGGGGCGGAGTGTGTAGAATTGGAGTTACATGTGGGTGAAGGCTGGAAAGAGACACTTTGTCAGGATGCTAAGATTGGGAGTTCACTGTTTCCCTTCAAGTTTGAATTCCATTACTTAGTAAGTAGGTAAACAAGACAAAAGATTTTCTTTAACCAGAACAATATTAAATTATGAATAGTCTTTTTCTTTGCCACTGATAACAGGTCAGGTTTCGATTCAATCTGTTCTTTATACTTTGCCCCCATTTTTCTTCCTATTTATTTTGAAAGAGGGTCCTGCTCCATCACCCAGGCTGGAGTGCAGTGGTGTGATGCTGGTCCACTATAGCCTTAACCCCCTGGGCTCAGGTGATTCTCCCACCTCAGCCTCCCAAGTAGCTGGGACCTCAGGTGCTCACCACTATACCCAGCTAATCTTGGTTATTATCTGTAGAGATGAGGTCTCACTGTGTTGCTCAGGCTGGTCTCAAAGAAGACCTCTTGTCTTGGCCTCTGAAAGTGCTAGGATTACAAGTATGAGCCACCGCACCCAGCCTGCATCCATTCTTTCGAGTCTGGCAAAAATGGTATGGACCTGGGATCCAGGAACCACTAGGCAAGCAGAGAGACACAGGTCACCCCTTCCCTGGCTCCTGGGGTGTGGTAGACTCTTCAAACACTCCAGGTCTTCACTGATGACCTGCCGTCTCTCCATCTGACCTGATGACATGTCTGGTCACAGACTATTCAAAACTGGGCATTTCTTAGACAAAAAATTTTGGAGCCAGGAGAAGATGCAGGGTCTGAATCAGCATTAAAACCCATTTCTAAACTGTCCCTGCCCACAGCCGGTGGATCAAATGAAGCCAGGCTAGCATTCAGGCGTTCGGGCGGACCCCAGGCCTGGCACCCCCGCTCCACTGTGGTGCAGGAGACTTTCAGATGATCAACCCGGTTGGCATGTGCAGGTGCAGTTCTGCGGCCACCTCTGCATTGCTCGGCGTGTTGGGTGGACCCGCTGGCCGCCTCTGCATGGTGTCCGGGCTTCCTGGTGGTAGAGTCACCTGTTCTTGGTGAATGCTCAGATCCATGGGCTTGGGCTGTGCTCAGCAGGGCTCGAGGCAGGAGGACATCATGCTCTGTGACTGTGGGTACACCTGAGGCCGCAAAACAAGTCTCACAGACGAGAGCCGCTAGCGACGGAAGTTCATTCTCCAAAGGCTCTGGAGGCTGGAAACCTAGGATCAAGGTGTTGCAGGGCTGGTTTCTCCTGAGGCCTCTCCTTGGCTTGCAGACATCTCTTCTCTCTGCGTCCTCCCATGGCTGTCCCTCTGTGCACGTCTGTTTCCTAATGTCCTCTTCCTACAGGGACACTGGTCAGATTTGAAAAGGAACCGCCCCAATGATCTCATAGGAGCTTAATCCCCTCTTCAAAGACCCTATCTGCAGATACAGTCACGTTCTGAGGTCCTGGGGTTTAGGGCTTCAACATACGGATTTTGGGGACATGATTCAGCCCACAGCCATGGCCCTACTTGGTGGTCTGTGAAGGGCACGACACGTGCAGCAGCTGCTGCAGAAGCTGATTAGGAAATGGAACACCCCAAGGACTAGTGGCCATGTCTCAGCTAAAGGCCACCCCTGAGAGGTGGAGACCCCAATCACAGCGGTTTCAGCCCATCTGCTAGGCCAGCAAAGGCGACGCCCGTGACAGCTCAGCCCAACCCAAGGGCTTCCAGGGATCTGCTGAGGTTCTAGGAGGGCAAGGAGGCGCCAGGAGGAACAGAAGGTGGCCAGGACCAAGGGAACAGCCCGAGTGTCACCCTGGACCGAAGACATTCCTGGAGATGGCACACTGGGTCTGAGGCATTGTGACCTGGAGAAGTGGACCTCTGCCAGGCCATCGCCAGCTTCCCAGTCGGCTGAGGTAACCATTACTCTCACTGGGTGACCGATCGTTCCAGAGGCAGGTATGGACCTGGGATCCAGGAACCACTAGGCAAGCAGAGTGACACAGCTCACCCCTTCCCCAGCTCCTGGGGGTATGGTGGCCTCTTCAAACACTCCAGGTATGCCCCAGGCTAGGGTCGGAGTCTTCCGTGTGCATTTCTGTTCAACTTAGCCTGTGACTCCTCGGGGACATAGTGGGATCCTCACTTGGGAGGTGGGGTTAAAAACTCTTGTCCTGCCTCACTGAGACTGTTGTTTCGGCATAGACGAAGGTGAATTTTCTCCAAAATGGAACACTGTTACTGAAACAACATAATGATTTTTAATAAATGTTCAAGCCATATTCTGCCTTCGTTCAGAACTCGTGGGAGTACCCCTCCTGAAACTGCCCTCTGGGTGGACAGCGTTTTTGACTGTCTCTCCCAGGGGTAGATTTGACTTCTGAGTCGCTTGTTTCAGGGAATGGTCAGTGGACCATTCCCTTAGAATCCTGGACACAGAATGAGTCCTCTTAGTCCCGCGGTCTATCAAGGGACAAAGACGGAGCAGCAGCTGAACAGGGCACATGTCATGCTTTAATCTGTGTAAGAGAGGAGCAGGAACACACACACACACACATGCATGTGAGTGTGCACACATGCGTGCACGTTCATTTGCTCACACATGTAGACATGTACTTGGAATGTTTCTTGGGGGAGGAGACTTAGGGGCCTGAGGGGTCTGGGGGAGGGATGAGTCTTAGTTTTTACTCTGCCTTTCTGTTCTTTTTTTTTTTTTTTTTTAAGAAATTAAGTTGATGTGTTACTTTTTTCCATTAACAAATGTTTTTAAAGAAAGAGCTGTCTTTCTAGCCTCTGGGAGCCAGAGAGGGAACGCTCATTGAAAAGAAGCTCTGCCCTTCCTGCTGCAGAAAGGCCTCGCTTCGACTCAGTTGCAGAGGGCTTCTCCTTTTCCCCAGCCTTCCCAGTCAGCAGTAGAAACCTGCGAGAGCCAAGGAATCCCGGAAGACCCTCCTTTCCCCCAGTTGCTCCCCAGGCAGCCTGGGCTCTCCACCCTCCATGCCTCGCAGTGTGTGATTAGACATCCGGGGCTCGCTTCGGGCATCTGGGGTACACAGACACCTTGCTGTCCGCAGGTCCCTCAGGTGGGGCAGGTGAACAGTGTCTGTTTCAGTGGGTGGGCACCTCTCATGGGGGAAGTTCAGTGCCCTGCAGCAGCTTTCCAGGTGTGGCTTTAGACTTGGCCTCGTGGTCTGGGAGGTGGGACAGCCTGTCGGTCGAATCACCGAGGGCCATTCTTAGGATGTGAAGAGTCCTTGGAAGGGTGGACTTGAGACCAGGACCAGGGTGTGGGGGCCAGATGAGCAGGGACTCTCCTGAGGTGTGGTCCGGGCATGGCCCTGTGCACAGACTGCAGGTTGGGCAGAGCAGAGGGTCAGGAAACCTTGAAGCCCCTCTGTTTGCAGCTGTCTCTGCCTCCCCGGAAGCTATACAGTGTTTTCTGGTTTGCTTGCCAGAAGCCAGCTGGCCCTTTCTGCATAATCCTTGTGTGTGCACGCATCTGTGTGCCTGCATGCACGTGGTGGTGTGTGCATGCGTGTGCAGTACGTGAGTGTGTGCTTCCACATCTGTGAGACAAAGCACGAAGAACTTCCGGACTCATTGTCCAGTTCATTTGTCTCTTTTCCTTTTAGACAGCTAACGTTTTATTTTTTATTTATTATTTATTAAAAAAAATTTTTTTGAGATGGAGTTTTGCTCTTGTTGCCCAGGCTGGAGTGCAATGGCACGATCTTGGTTCACTGCAACCTCTGCCTCCTGGTTCAAGCGATTCTCCTGCCTCAGCCTCTCGAGTAGCTGGGATTACAGGCATGCACCACCACACCCAGCTAATTTTGTATTTTTAATAAAGACAAGGTTTCTCCATCTTGTTTAGGCTGGTCTCGAACTCCCGACCTCAGGTGATCCGCCCACCTTGGCCTCCCAAAGTGCTGGGATTACAGGCGTGAGCCACCATGCCGGGCCAGACAGCTAATATTTTATAACAAAGTCTTGGCATATGCCCACAAGTATTCAGAAGACCAAGTTGGGAAATGCCCCAACAGATTCCAAAAGCAGGACTTTTCCCTTTTTCTAGCTTGGGGAAATGCTTTGCAGAGACGATTCCAAATAGATAACCACTCATCAACCATTATGTTCTCAGGATGGGGAAACATGCAGAGCTTTTTGGGCGGAACACTAAAATAAAAATAAAAACAGATCTTGCATTGAAGTGTTTAGCTCAATCGATGACAAAGGGTTTTATTATCATTAATTCATGTTTATTGGACTTCCACTGGGCACATGTTCTTTTTCAAAAATTTTATTTTAATTTTTATGCAGAATCACGGAAGGGTCCTCTTTTTAAACGTCTGAATTAGAGAAGTGTATTTGTCTGACATTAGATGGAGTTCAGTAAATATTTGTTGAACAAATGAACAAATTCGCATCATGCTTCATTGATGCTGCAATATTGTTGCCTCTGCCCTTTTAGGTACTCTCACTTTCTCCTCTTAGGTGTTTTTCAAAACCAGTAGGAGCCCTCTGAGCGGCGCCCACCGGAGAAGAGGTGCAGTATGAATTGGGCTCCCAAAGTCCTTGCTTAGAAGATTTTTAACAGACGTTAAGCTTATGGTATTTCTCATGTGACAGATTGTATTTCTTTTCATTCTACTTAAAATGTTTGAAAATTAAAGTGTTTATGTGTTAAACTAGCAGAATACTTTTTAAAATAGGAAAGAAAATGCTAGTACCAATTTTGCATTTAATAATAAAAGGAAAATATGTTTTTTAACTTCTTAAAAAAATCAAATTTTTAGATGACCCCCATTTGGAGAGATCGTTAATGTTGATTCATTATGCTTCTTTTTTTTTTCTGTTTTGTCACTGATAAGTTGAAAATAAGCTCCAGAATTTTTTAAAAAATGAATTCTGGAAAAATATCCCCCCAAAATCACGTTGTTCTTATTGTATTACTTTTTTTTTGAACAACCTAAGCATATATGTTATTGCTAAGTGTCTGTGAGGAACAAGAACAAGGAACACTTACTTGCAAACTATTTTGTTTTAAATAAGAATGACATTTCACTCGTATTATAGCAGGCAAAATTTAGGTATTACTTTCATTAAGTACACTATTATTTGTCATAAATCGTACTGAAACCTCTGTGTTTTCCCCCTAAGGTCTAATGGCCACAACAAATTCACCTGTTTAAATATGGAATTTATGGTGGCTGGAAGCACTCCTATTAATTCTGCTATACGTGGTTTTGGCTCCCTAAATAATGTCTAGCTAAAACGTCTCTTATTAAGCCCAGATGCAATTCATTTTTTTCTGATATACAGAACACTGGAAATTTATCAGCCTTTATTATTCCTCATCGAAATGAGCGCCTTTAGATTTCTAATTATATTGTCTAATAAAACTAAACAGTCAATGCTATTTGCATATTATATGAAGAAGTGTCATACAACAAACTCATAGCAGTCAATTAACATAAAAGCTAATTATATATCTCATCAGCTTACAAGAGTTTCTGAATTCATGCTTCCCCTGTTGTAGCCTAGAGCAAAGGAGCTTCGAATTTTCACTTCTAAATATTGACTTTTAACTAATATCAGCAGTGATTTCAATTTTTATGGATGAAAAGTTAGTGATTAAACCAGATGCAATATTGCTACAATGCAATTAAAATTTTACATTAACTAAACCTCTAGAAAGAAAATCTTTGCTACAATGTGAAATTAATTATCAGTCACTAAACAGGTTACGTGCTGGTTTCCTATCTGAAGGACACTCCAAAATAACGATAAAGATGAGTGAAATTTATTGGAGGTTGTCAGACTGTAATGGCAGAGACAGATATACCACAACGACAGTTTCCACTGTAACATAATTGTATTCCTGCTGATTGTGACAGCTATCAAGCAAGAAATTTACGACAAGATTAACAGAGACACAGTAATGAACAAACATGGAGGCATGCTGTAATTGGCCGTTATTAAAGCATTATCATAGTGGTCTGTAATAAACTCCCTAGCTCCGGTTTTCTAGAGAAGCCAAAGCCAGAACTTTCAACTACTTTTTTCCACTCTAAAGTAGGGATATGGGAATCCCACCATCCCCATTCCATTGCTCACATAACAAGCACAAGGTCCCAAGAAACCTAAAAGCAGAGAAATGGGCACCACATTTAGGAAGTATAATGAAGAGTTACAGATGGGTTTAAAAATTGGGAAAAGTCAGGATTTACTTGGAGTGCCTGGGGTACGCTAAGATAGCAGTGAAATGATCATGGATCATTTTTCTACTTAGAACGTGTACCAAACAAGTCCATGTGTAAAAGCAACGGCAGATAAGAAAACTGTGCCAGTGCGTGGGTTTTCTCTGGGTACACAGGCCTTCTCATTCATATTTTAATGAGGTTAGTATCTCTGAGACAGTCCTTGCAGGGCAGAGGGAAGGCTCCCTAAGATTACAATAGGAGATGCTTTATTGACAAGTACTATTCAAAATCTTCACAGTATAGAAAGACTTCGTTTTATTCCACTTGTCCCCATACTTATTGCCCTCTTATAATCAAAACACTTGGAGGGGGAAAAAAAAAGCCCCAGTTACTCCGTGAACAGTCTTTAAATGTACTGAATGTAGTTCAGCTACTTAGAATCATTTTAAACTCTAATCGTGTACATTTGAATAAATGTATAAAGAGCTGTAATGAATAAGCGTCTTTTTCTTAAATATTTTCTCAAAAAATTTGATGCTTTGTGATTTTAGGATCAAAATTTTTCTTAAAATCTTCTGCAAAAATGAACTCCACTCATCTCACGCTGGCTGTTTTCCCTTTCCTGTTTTTAATGAATATCGTAGTGTAGTGTCTCTGAGCTAGCTGCCAGCAAACATTTTCTTCTTTTAAAGAATGTTTGCTTTAAAGGGCTAGCTATCATCAAAAACCCAGTCAGCCTTCATCGACTGACAAAATTATAGAAATTCACACGTTTGAACCTTGCCACAACCTATTTGTGTTAAAAGAGGGCAAAACAGCAGTATATTCAAAATGTCAAATTACACTTTCAAAAGAAAAACAACCCACCGGTAGGTGGGAAGTTTTAACACAGGGGGCTGTTTCCAAAAAGTGCAACCTAGGAAATCAATCAACACACAAACATCAAAATTTTGCTCAAAACTTACGTGCTCAGTAATTTTTGCCAAGAGCTCACAATGTTCTATGAATTGAAAAATTAGTTTTCAGCGTGGCCTGTACTCAACATGAATTAGCTGGTGTATTAGGATGGAGTTTGGTGTTCTAATGGAAAGCCTACGGTTCTGAAAGCCCCAGCGATCAGATCTTGCCTGGTTCCTCCTGGCTCTGTCCCCATCCCCCCAAGTATCAAGTATGTTTACTTTTCCGAAGGGACAGGGGGAGGGGGGAGGAAGGGAAGGAGAGAATGAATTTCTTGATTACAGTTAGATATTTTTAAATGAAAGAGCTTACTCTTTACTTTCAAGTAAGATGCTGCTCTGTTGACATCCAGAAACGATTATGAATATATTGTATATGATCAGCTAAGGAAATAATACTTAAAATACATGCATCACAGAAAAAAGAAAACCTCCATAATCTTTCTGCTAATGATCTGTCTTGATCAAATCACATTTTAAAATGTTCCTCTGCATTTTATAGTTTTTCCAGTGATTAATACGCGAAGTCTTCGTTTCTGTAAATTGATAAAACAGATTTTTCAGTTTTGTTTGTTAATCTACGTATTGTTTGCCTGTTTTACAACTTAATTAATGAACGTTAATGAACGGCATGATTAAAGCGTAACTAGAACGCAACTTGTGTTTGAAATACACACTCTGAGCCGTTTAGGCTGCGGTTTTCGACTATAGACGTTTTTAGACATTAAAACATTCATGAGTTTTAAAAACGTGGTATTTGCGTGATTCCATACATGTGGTGGTGCATTGTGTGAAACAGTCCACAAGCGATTTAACTCCTCCTCGGGTGCCTGGGCCTCGCGAGCCGCTCCGAATCCAGCTCCGGTGGAGTGGCGTGTGGGGGAGAAGGAGGGAGGTTACCTGTGCCCGGGGGAGGCGCAGCTGAGAGTTAATCGGCGGCGGCGTTTCCCTGACGCGTCCTCTTCCCAAGTTTCTTTGAGAATGTTTTTACAAAGTGGCTTCCTTACGCACGCGGGGGGCGGCGGTGGCGACGCGGGGTGGTTTGTAATGGAACCTGGGCCTAGAGAACACAGGCGCACCCTCCGCCCGCGCTTTCAAGGGGACGCGCCGCGCCGCGGAGGAGATTTGTGGCCAGATGGCGGTGAAGCGCGGAGACCCTTTGTGCGCCCCGAGCGCGCCTGTGAATGCCGCGCGGTCGCTGGCACCGGAAGGGTTCATACTGCGCCTGAAAGGGGACAATGGAGGCTGGAGATATCAACACCGCAGAAACCGAGTTCATTTGTGATGCAGGCCCTTTCACTGCGGTTGTCATGCAAACTTCCTGCTTTGATCAGCGGAGGGTGGAGAGGGAGAAAGCCCGCAAAGGCCGCGGGCTCGGCGCGGTCCGGCGCCCTTGGCGGCTCCACGCCCCCTTCCGGAAGGAGCCGCGGGGACGCCTCATCCTGCACCTTGACCCGTCTAGACGGCCCCGGAGGTTTTGTCTCCGTTACCAAGGGCGAGGGGTGCTCTTTGACCCGCGCCCGGGGCGGAGGTGGTGGCCGCGGGGTCCCGCTGAATCCTCGCCGGATTCCGGAGGGAGAGGGGCGCGCGGGGACGTGCACCAGCTGTTCCCAAAGAAAGCAGCCGAGGAGCCCGCCCGCCCGCCCGGGAGAAGGGGAGCCCGTCCGTGAGCCCCTTCCTCTCCAGCCCCGCGTCCACCCTAGCCCAGGGCAGCGCGCGGAGGCGGCGCGGGGGGGACGCGCCGCCGAGGGCGCGCTGGGGAGGGCCGGACTTCGGGCCTCCCCAACTTCTCCCCACTAAGGGGGTCTGAAGCCAGCTGAGCGCGCGCGCTCTCTCTCCCTCTCCCTCTCTCTCTCCCTCCCTCTCTCTCTCTCCCCCCTCTCTCTGTCTCTCTCCCCCTCCTGTCTCTCTCTCTCTCTGACAAGTAGTTGGATAATAACAGCCATTTTCTGCGCGTCATGCTTTTTGCTACATGCTCAGTGACTCTAAACATGATTCTGTGTAGAGGTATCGTTTCTAGTTTGAATGTACGTTTTTTTCTTTCTGTCCACTTTGAAAGACATGCACTTTGTAAAAACTGGAATTGACGCTGACCCCGTACACGATGCAAACCAGGTCCTTGTTACATTGTTACATTGTGATCACAACCCACGGTGCCGTGCGCCGCGTCTGGGGAAGCGGCCCACGTTTGCATTCACCGAGGGTGCGGCGTTTCCATGTGGACTCGCCGGCAGGTCTTTGAAGTAACACTATCATTAAGACAAGTTTCCTGGCCTTGCCTCTCTTCTTAGATCCCTCTAGCCCAGTCGGAGGCGTTCCTAACGGACCTTTTGGAGAAAGTCTGTGAGCGAATGAACGACTACAAGCTCGAGGAAGACCCTGTGACGAAGGAGAGAACTTTCAGGAGATTTGCTCCTAGGAAAGGAGACAAAATATACCAAGAATTTAAAAAATTCCATTTTTATTCTGATGCTTACAGACCTTTGAAATTTGCGGTAAGCTCCCTTCCTTGCAGATGAATCATGTGATCCAGAAACGTGTTTGTGGAACTCTTTTTGGTTGTTTACTACTCTTGTTGTGGTTGAGTTTCAAGACGTGGAGCATCAAAATGCACATTAAAATGTCATCTGCTGACTGTTGTCTTGCTGCTTAAGTGCTCACCATGCATTTAGTAACTTGCCTTTTGAGACACCTAAGGGGTTGTAGCATTTTGTGGTGATCAGTGGACACGTTTAAAAGTCATATTTTATGGGAGATGCCGTTCACAAATCCCGGGGACTTGTAGACACAGTTTTGCACAATGTTTTGCTTAAACCATTTTGCTCATGTGGGGACTGGGGAGTGGTCTCAGTCGGTGCTGGTGCCAAGGAAGGGCTCTTCCAGGTTTCCACGTAAGGAATCAGGGGCTGTGGTTTCTAGGTTAAAATCCAAATTAAAACGAATGGAGCTTTCAAATATTTACAGCAGAATGATAGAAAGAGAGTGATGCAGCCATCTCTTTTTTTTCCTGAGACTTCACAGAGAAGAGAGAATTGCATACTGAGTTAATTCAAGTATTCTAGCCCAAACTAAGTTAAACAAAGGCTTAGGTATGATAGTTGGCTTGATGCCAAATTTCTTTCCAGTATAATGTTTATTTTTCATGAAAGCTAGTCTCTGGCTTGCTGGAATGTGCTTAGCAAAATACATTGCAATATATTTCACTTTAGCCGATGCTGTTGAATCAGACAAAGTGATGGGCAATCCTGTTTTAAAATGTATTAAGTTCAGACACTGTCCAAAATATCAGGCATGCTGAAACCTTGAAATGAGGGCTTTAGCTGACTTTCAAAGATTTTATTTTAATTAGAAAGTAAAGGCAATAATCAGGGTTAAAAGTGCCAAAGGATAAGAGTGATAGTGAATAAGTATGTTTGTATTTCACAGGTTTTAAATAGGCACGTTGAGTCGAATTTAAATCTTTTTAAATACCATTAAACATTTTTAGAGTCTTGCTTAATGAACTCAGAAAATGATTTACAAGTCTCTAGTGAATACCACTGGGTAACTTCACAGCTCCTAAAAGTATAACCTGGTAGTTCTTTAACAAAGAAACATCCTCCAGTTAGAATTTAAGATTTTCAAATGCAGGGGCATATTTGAGCACCCTCTTCTCTGAAATGTCAGGGTTTTTTTAAGTGAGGTGAAAATTTGGATGGATCTCTAAATAGTGTGAAAAGACACTTCCCGAAGTAACTGTCAAGTGTGTTCTCCACAGTGAAATTGAAGATGCGTTTGTTTTGATTGCTGAGAAGGCTTAATTGTTTTCACACTTTCAAGCCACAAAATGGATTATTATGTTAAATCTGAAGGAAACTGGTTTAACCATTTCGAAGAGCTGTGGTCTTTTACTTTTTTTTTTTTTTTTTTAATTTAAAAACCGTAAGACCTTTCATTGCCTTAAATAGGAGGCCCATTTCTTCCTATGAATTCCATTCCAATTTAAGGAAGCAAAACATGCAAAGAGTGATGTTCCTTCCTTAGCCCCCCACATCTTCCAGCACAACTCATCATTGACTTAAGTCCCAGGAAAATGATGCAATTAACATTCTGGGAAGAGGGTTAATCCAGTGCAATGATGTATTAAACCAAAAGGGCTAATAAAAATGGACCACCTTGGTTCCATGATTTCCTGTGTTTAGCTAATAAATAGTTGCAAAGTCCTTCCTAACAAGGATTCCTGCCAGTGTGCGTCTATCCACATATGCTATTATTATGTTTCTACAGTGTGAAACTATAATAGAAGAGTATGAAGATGAAATATTCTCACTTATCGCCCACGAGGCACACTATCTAGCTGACAAGCTGTGCAGTGAAAAATCAGGTACTGTGTCTGATGTAACATGTGCTCGCTGCTCGCACACCCTCTCTCTCTCACTCAGCCTTGCAGCGTCTTGTTTGCAGACCGAGCCTCGCTGCCTCGCTGCAACCCACGGCTCTGACACAGGATCCCCCGTCTCCGCTGAATCAGAAACGACAGCATGTGAGAGAAAACAGATAAACAGAAACCACAGGGCTGTCAGGTCTTCCTCTTTGTACTTTCTTTCCTCTACCCGTTAAGTGAATTCAAATATTCTTGATTTCCAGTTGTTAAGGAGAAAATTCTTATTCAGAATTAGAAGACTCCAAAGCACTTTCTTTTTAAAAAACTTTGAGAGATAGGATGTTTCCATCCTGGACCAGGGAAGGAGACTCTCACTTCATGACTAGAGTATCTGCTACAGCAGCAGAAGGTGGGATTTTTGTTTTGTAAGAACTTTCTGAAGTTTTTGTTGTTGTTTCTTTGTTTTGGGGTGGGGGGGGATGCTGGATTTTTTTTTTTTTTTTAGGTTCTATTCCTGTATCTACTTCTTAAAATTCTTTTTCTGGCTCAGAGGGTGGAAAATAATACTTAATTCTTAAGCATATGCACACACTCAGAAGCTGGAAAAAATGAGCAGAATTTTATTTATAATATACAAAGTTGAAACCTGTGATCACTGCCTCTCCACTCTGTCTGGCTGTACGTAGATCTCCTAGCTCCCTAACTTGGATACAGTGGAGTACACAGTTGTGCATTCTTTTTGGATATCTTTGGGAAAATGAATGAGTAGATGTGAAGACAATGATTTAAAGCCAGTGGGGTACTTTTAAACAATGTGAAAGTTTGAGACAATTAGCATTCATCAGTTGTTCACAACAAAGTATAATACACCTACATCCATTATATCAAATGTAGTGCCAAAGTCCTTAAAATAACAGCTACTGCACATTTGTAGATCAATATTCATGTCATCAAAAGTTATTGAACAAGAAGCATACAAATCCCCCATTAACAGAACAGGTGAAGTTTCTTTTTTTTTTTCTCTGAGTTGGGTTGTTTTCTGTTTAAAATCCAGTTTTAATGAAGCTTGCAGAAGAATACAGTGAGACCACAGAGTCAGGATTATTCAGGCATTTGGGGTATTTTTCTTTGATGTTAGATATATACTGTAGAAATGTGTGATGTCCATAGCCACAACTTCCCACAGAAAACGTTTTTAAGGTGTTTCAAACAATTCAGAGATGTATGTATTTATTCAGATATAAGCAAAAACGTGATGAACAATACTTGAAATATCGATTTTCCTAGTTTTTCTTCATAAAGGATGCAGTCTTGTCATTATTGTCTATGACAAATGCAGACCCATTGCTACGGGGGCCCTCTCTCGTATGTTCCAGGGGGTCCAGGGTGGGTCCCAGCAGCTAGTTCCAGCATTAGAGGCCCCAGATAATAAGATCCTGGGGAAAGACTGCTCCCAAGTTTGTCAATCTGACTTAATTTCAATAATCTTAACTACTTCTCTTAATTCCTTCTGCAATATTTGTAATTGGAATAAAAACTAACACCTTGAGAAAATGCAAGCTGAAAGAATAAACCTAAGATAGGTGCGATTTTGAAAGTATAAAATGAAACCTGGTTAGATAATTCTTAACCAGCATTTGATTTTTAAAACACTGATTAAGTCCTTACACTGTTAACAGCAGTGTTGGAAGTAAAAGGTGGGAAAGATACTCAAAGGTGCAAGCCACCATTCAGCCACTACGTAGTGAAGCGGGGTGAGTCCTTTCAGGTAACGTTTCTTCATGAAACATATTTATGGATGTTCTAAACCACTCATAAGTTAAAAACCGAGAATAAATTAATCCCAGAAAGAGACTAGACTTCTCCCACCCACTCAAAAAGCGCTACTGTTGAAGTGAGTTAATACCGCAATAACAAGGAAGAGAGTTTCTTCAAACTTAACAATTTCTGCCAGAAAAAGCTCAAGCAACACATCAACGATAAAAACTCTGATAAGTGACTGAAAGCAACAGAGAATTCACGTGTCTTAACACATTGGGATGGTTTCAGACAACTGAAGGGTGAGACGTCCGTATTGTAGAAAACTCCAGATGCATTGGTACCTAATCTAAAATACAAGCACAGTCAGTTTACAACCAGAATATGACATTCAAACTCTGCTTTGTGAAGGTGATACTTTACCTTGTGATCTTGCACAGCAGCTTTGCTGTGATAGACTCTCCAGAGTTTAAACAGTGTCTTAAAGATGTGACTCTGTGTGTGTGTGTGTGTGTGTGTGTTTGTGTGTGTGTGTGTGCATGCATGTATGTTGGAGGATATGAAACTGCACGTTGAGCAGTCACTATTTACTGAGTGTATACTACGTGCAAGACATTACGCTGTTAAAATATTCACATGTTGCTTTTAGGAAGATAAACATTTAGAAAATAGACATTGGTAGAATTAGAGGTTTTATTGAAAGTTTAGTTCCTTTCTACACTTTATATACACCTTGTTTATATAGGAGTTTCGCTTTTTTTCTTCTTAGTGTAGATTATTTCACCTTATTTATAATAATGATATGTTGGCAAGTAAGGACACATTCACAGACTCTTCAAAATATTAAAGTTCTAACATTCACCCATGCAAAAATAAATGGGGAAGGATGGAGGAAATGTGTATGTCAGATTTAAGATGATTGAGTTCAGATGAAAATATATCACTGAGATTTTCATTATGTGTCATTTTTTTGATGAGTGAAAAAAATCTCAATGAAAGGTTGTAGGATTACAAATGAGTCTGTGGCTGCCACTGCAGTTTATTTACTGGATAGAATAGAAGTCATCAAATGTACTTTGCTTTTGGAGTGTGAGACAGAGTAATAGGGAGTTATTCCTCAAATAATCTCTTTTTGTCCTAGGCAAAAAATAAACGCAAGTTCATTAAATGTTCCTGGTGGAATATCTTGGGGCATATAGCCCAGACTTCTCCAGAATGTCATTTTGATGTCTTGGAGTCAAAATGATTAAAATCTTAATATGATATAGGGTCGTGATGAAAAGTGCAGCTATATGCCACTTGAGATATGAAACATAGTGCTGTAGCTAATAAGTGAATGGATCTTCTAATAGTCACGGAAGTATTTGTTAAGTAGACTATGTGAAGGTGCAAATAAATACGTAAATATATTCTGTATGTATCACTTCTGTGTCAATATGAAACCTTAACATTTAAAAGAATCGTCACTGATGACTTTGCCATATAACAATTTTGAATGAGATATGAATATGAGATCAAGTGCCTAGAAATGTTTAGGTACATTTAAAGTAAAAGATTTTTACCTTTCTATACAGACTTCTCAACACTAATGGGAATGTAAAATTCTAATATGTAAAATAATTATTTCAAAAGCTAGTATATTCTTTAAAAAATTTGTAGCTAAAGTAATCCATAGCCTTTTTCAATAGAGTTGGTATTAATTGCTTCCAATTGGAAAAGTAGTATTATCAAAGTATCTAGTTGCTTCTGTGGTCCTTGGATTAAACGCCAGATGTACTGTGCCCCTTACAAGCTGTGAAATATCTGCATGGAGCCATGGGTGAAATGACACAATACCTTGGCCTTGCTTTAAAATACTCCAGCCAAAAAGACTGGAGTATGAGACAAGAACAGCAGCGTTGATCTTTGTTGAAGTTGGGTTTGGGGTGCAGGGTAATAGATTATACCTTCTTTCTGCTTTTGGGTCATTTCTATAATAAAATTTTGGGAACATTTCCATAATAAAAGTTTTTAAAATACGCTTCCTCCAGAATGTAGGTTTTGCATAATGTAAATGACTTAATAGGCTGATGCCTAAAGTGATAATGATGCTATGTAATTTTTTTTTCCAGATCTGTGTGAAACTTCTACTAATCACTCTGAGCTCTAGGAACGCCGTGCTGCTAGTTGTAGAGAGGAGTAGTCACACCCCAAAGGTCAATGTCTGCGTTTTGTGTTTGCATGTTGTCTTTCATGACAAGAAACTTTGTCTCTTGTTTATGCCGTGTTTGTCTCCGTTTATGATTTATTTTGAAAATCTGTTGTTTGACATTATGACAAACCCTGAGGTTTTTTTTTTTGTAGGTAAAGCTGAGGAGTACATAACAATTAAATTAACCTTTGCAGATTTTGATAAATCAAGCTTGACAATAAAGCATTTAATTGTGTACTGGGTAAAACAGTGAAGACATTTCATAAACAAAATAGGGATTTCATAATGTATGCTGTTTATTTAATAACAGTGCACGTGCACATATACAAGTGCAGTACGCTATCTGGTAAGAACTGGATTTGAATTCTCAAATACTTGATTGGCTATAAGTTTAAGGAAATGCATGGCAACAAATTCAAAATGTGGTCTTCTGGGTGAGATATGGCTACTGGTGACAGAAACAAATCTACTTTTTATCAGGCATGAAATTTAAATTTCTAGAAACCACAAGTTTAAAAACTTCTCATCTCTAAAGTTTAGTGAAATACATAAAAACGAATGCTTTAATTTATAGTGAACAATAATTATGTTGGCCTCTCTTAAACACCATTCTGAGTTTAAATGATTTAGAAAGTTGATTTATTATTGCATCATGTGTTAAAAGATATTGTATTTTTTTTTGCTCCAAACTCTCCTGGTTTGTTTGTTTTTCTTATAGTTTTTTTTTTGGCTTAACAGTTAGTGTGTTGAGTTTACTAATAAATAATCTACCATTCTTCTAAAGGAATGGAAAGGGAGGAGGGACCTGATGGGAAATTATTTTTTGGCCACGCTTAATATACAAAGTATAGTAACAATCAGTCCTGGAAATTTCATGATCTCTTTTAAATTTGCATTCAATGGAATCTGAGTTTAATATTAAAAATGTCAGGGTTTAGTCTACACCATTTTCTAAAAAGAGATTCTCATTGTCTTTGGTGAGAATCAAGCGGGTAGGATGCTGCAAAGTCTTCCCGGAAGACACAAAACTGTTTGCCATATTGTTACTTAATTGCCTAAAAAACACATTGTGTATTTAAACCCTTCTGCTGACTCCAGCAGGAAACAATTCTTAAATTTAGGAAAATTTAACTAAGGGGAAGGGCTTTCATGCCCCCTCCCCACCTTGACTCTTATTAAAAGTAAGTTAATATCACTTAATTATTTGGGTGCTTTTTTTTTTAATGTCTGTAGCTGCTTAAGTATGATGGCTCCTAGATAACTCAACGAACCCACACTCTAGCTGACACACGATGGAAACTGAACTGAATAATAATTATTATTTTCCAATAGGGTAGGGCAATTGTTATTTAAAACATAGTCCCCATAGCTTTATTTAAATGTATCTAGTTAAGATTAATTTGGCATTTAAAGTAGTAAATCGTGGACATTCTCCTAACGTGGATTTTCTTGGGAAATGCACTAAACAGGAAAATTATTTCTTAAAACCTAAGTGACCTTCAGGAGCATGGTGGGAACTATGGCACTAAGTCAGCTTCTGTGAAAAATGTTAACAGTTGTAATTGTAGAAGTATTGCCAAATTTGTTTTCATATCCTTTTTGATCATCATTAAAAATTCTGAAATGTAGACAATACTAACACTGATTGTAGAAATTAAGAAAATGTGGGCTCCTGTTTGTAACCTAAATGGACTTGAAGGGGTACACCTTCTCTCACTGAGGGATGCCTTTCATTGACGGTGATGCTTTACTTTGACTGGAGAGGACCAGACATCTTGGCTTACAGCGAATATCTAAGGTTTTGCTAAATAGGGCTTTTCAGTTTTTTTCTTGGATTTCCCTTTAAAAAATAGTCTTGTATCTTGCCAGTTTTTAAGATCTCATGACTTGTGTGTTTTTTCTTTCCAGAATGTTTTCCAGATCAAACTTGATAAACTCATGTAAATATTTGTAGCTTACTAAGTTATCAATTAAACCTGTGTTTGGGTGATAACGCACAAACCACTGGGTTTCTTGTGGCTCCAGGGAGTCAGCTGTCCCTGTGGGCCACTGCTGGCTTGCCCTGCTTTTGCTAATGAACAGTGAGGTGGAATAGCTACTCACTTTAGCATCCTCCTAGCCACCTGCTGCCTTGTAAGTCACATTTATTGACCAAAACCAAAATAAAAACAAGTCAGGGGAGAAGAAACAAAAACAAAAATAAAAGAAACAAAGCAACATTACGATGTGAGAAAAAAGTTGCTCAGAGTTGATGAAAAGCTACCTAATTCTATGTCCAAAAAAATCGCCCTGGGAAAACACTTGGTAGTGTAGCGCTTATTAAAATAATGATGAGAGAAGACTCATTTGAGGCTGGATGATTTCAAATTGTTATTTTATGAGATGGTTGGTTTGGGTCTCCATGAAGACATGTGAACCTGTTCTCATAGAAAAAAAAAAAGACCGAATTGGCTGAGGTGCCATTTTATGTTTTGTGATGTGGATTGCTATTTGCTAAGAACAAGCTCATGCCAGTGAATCCATTGCACTGAGGAGTAGGGAGTGAGATTGTCCTGAAGTCCCAAACGGGAAAGATCGATACTTTATTTACTAAGAGAACCTTAAAAAATTAGAGTCAATAGCTGGCTATGCTTTTATATCTGTTTCTCAGCTTAGGTTGATATTTATTCACATACATAATAGCTTTATCTAAATAAAAAGTGATAAACTATATATCAAGTTTAAAATACAGATTGTCATGGAATATGACAAAAGTCATTCTTTGATGTAATTTTGTGGTCTGTTTTAAAACTTGGTGCAAATTTGTGAGCTAATTTAAATGTGCTGAAGCCCACGCAATAGAATATTGATAGTTTGATACCAAGATGCAATTAACAGTGATACTAAACCATCACAATATGAATGCACCTGTGAGATACAAGTGTGTTTTCATTATGATTCCCTACCAGTAATTTAATTCCCCTTTATATGTTTCTTAAATTCCTCAGATTAGTTGCTTTTATAGAAAGAAACCAAGTGGATAAAAAGGTCAAATGCAATAAATGAAATAGAATTATGGAAGTCGTAAAAATGTATTGCCCTTAAATGACCTAGGGAAAGATACAGTAAGTGATATCGCTCTCACCCGCAGTTTAACTTGTTGCCCCTTCCCCTGAACATGTGTTTGCTGAGGAGAGAGGCTCTGCTCTTTGTAGTCCACTTTCACGGTCTGCCCCGAGGGCAGGAGGTGGTGATGATGTTTAATATAATATTGGCTCATCCGCTTGTGGGGTCATCACCAGAAACACGTGGCTTTGCTTCAGAAGGGCGCTTTGTGGAAGAGGAGTCTTAGATGTCACATACAGCTCTCCACCCTTCTGGGTTCTTCAGGAAAGTCCAAGAATGGAAGGATGGATAGATAAATAAACAGATAGCTAGAAACATGGAAATGTAGATACATGCATGCGAATACACAGACATGGACATAAATAGGGGATACAGGGAGATCAGCTAGAGCTTCGGATGTTCCAGTGTGGAGATCTGAGGGAAAAACTAGGGGCTTTATTTTTTTGAATTCCTTAATTAAAGAAACATTCCTGTGCTCTGCTTCTTATCTTAGAAAATTATCTGCAGATCTTCGTGAAAGAAAAAAATACTCTAAATCACAGTGGACATAAAAAAAGATGCTACCCTGCAACAGTAAGATAGTCATAAAACATATTTAATCTCTCAGGAAGTTTCTAGAAAACAAAAATGCCATGAGGATGCACTGGAACTAAATTAGAATCTTATGTGTCACTATTATGGAGCATAGATTTCAGTGAACCATGGATTAAATAATTTCCCTCTAAAACGTAGCAGCACGAAAGAAAAGCCCGGTACAGTAAAGTGAGCAGTGTGATAGATAGTCCTGTTCCCTCCCAGCCACAGGGCAGGGGAACATTCACAAACCACGGGCTTAGTGAAGCCGTGACCCAGAGGTGGACATGGCCTTCCCATGGAGCTGATAAGGGTTCCGATAACTGTCTTCTCCTTTCGGGATTGTTAACACACCAGCATCTAGGGAAGGCAAGTTATGTAATGAAGCATCAGATGCCCAATGTCGGCTGATTAAGCATGGCCAGGGCTCAGAAAGACCCTGTATACTGTAAATAAAACTATGAACAGTGACCTCACTTTGTGACTAGCAGGGTCGGCACCTGCAGAGCTAGACTGTGCTCCTGAGGGTTTGCCTCATAGTGGCTTTCTGAACAAGTGGGAATTTCTCTACAGCGTATTCTCTGATATTGGCCGATAAAAGGTGAGTGTAATCCACGAGGTGACCCCACTGTCAACAGAGAGAGAGAAGATTACAATCAGGCGATTTTCATTGTCTGATAGAAGTAATCTTCATGTCTCTGTTGTTCTTCATCAAAGGGCGCTGATGAAGCTCCTTCATGCCCTGCGGTTTAGAGAAGAAAGCGGAGAACCAAAAAATAGACTACTTGGTCCCTATTGAAAACGGACCCTATGTAAAGCAATGCGGTATTAAAACAGAGTGAACTCTGATACAAATTTGGCTTCGACAAGTGTTATTAAATGATTAGACCTTTAGGTAAAAATATACCCTTGAACTGCTTCTATATGCAATCAAAGCCATGATGAAATATTCATGCCCTAAGATTAAAGGGTCGTGGGTGCATGTGTGTTTTGAAGCAGGACTCCTGAATGATAAACAGGAGATGTTACATAGCTCAGTTTTGCATATTCTGTGGATGCTGACACCTTGGACCAATTTCGAGAGTGGAAACTCTGCTGGGAAGCCTCACTGGATTCCAGGGATCTGGGCCAGCTGTGCCTGGCGGAGCTCGTGCGTGCCTGTGGCTGTGATGACCTCTCTCTTTCCAAACAAAAATCCCCACAGTTTTTGTGAGCATGCACTGGCCCTATGGCAACACCCCCCTGTAGAAAGGTGGCCGTGTCAAGGTTGGAAGACAGGGTGGTTACAAAGAACACCCTTCTGAAACAAAGCCCAGTAAAAGATGCTGCTCTGCCTTACACACAGGTGTGACCCACTGGGGCTGCAGAAAGAAACGCGTTTGGGTTTTTTGTTGTCATTGTTAAGATATGCTTTCTCTTCTACCTGGTAACTGAGTGTCAAGTCCAGGAAACTCATAGCATTTCTAGTTCTTGTGCTTCCCTTCTAGTAACTAGTGATTTATTAACAGGCCAGGGACGTTTTCTCTTGTGCATTGACAGTGTTAAGTAAGGTACCATTGGTCTCATGCCTCAGCCCAGACGGCAGCAGGCGCAGAGGCCCCAGCCTGGGCCCTGCACTGGCAGGCCGGGTGACCTAGCCCAGAGCTGGCTGGCCCAGACGGAGCACCTGGGCTCAGGCAGGGAGGGCAGAGAGCCCAGGCTGGCCGCTGCGGTGTCTGTGCCTCGGGGTCCCCGGGCCGTCCTGCATCCCTATTCTGGGCAGCCCATGCTCTTGAGCACAGGTAGTCCTCACCCCGCCAATGTGGATCCCAAAGGCACAGACACCACGGCATAGACTCAAACAAAGCTTTATCTAAGGGAGGAGGCTGAGCCCACTGCTTCCTTCCTGTTCATTTTCACATGGATTTGTACCTGGAAAAGGCCCTAGCACAGCTCTGGGGCCTTCTGATGGCGGGCAGAATGAATCCACGCTTCCTATTAGTTATGAGTTGCCACTGTCCCCATAGGAGACTCGCTTCCCCCTGGACGTGATCTCAATGGAACCTGTGGTGTAGAACCCTGAGAAAGGGCTGGGGGAGCCTCCCAGTGATCCAATCCCACATGCCTGACTTGGGGGCAGTGCACCTCAGCCCCTCCAGGACTCTGGAACAGCTGGGGTCTTGCAGCTGAGCTTGGTAGCCGGTGATGGTTTCCAAGTAACCAGAGCTCTTCTTTGAGATTCCTCTTGGTTTAATCTTCCCTGGATGCCCAGTGGACCCTTCTGAGCGCCTGGCCCCCTAAGACCTGCTCTGCTCGCTGTTCTAAACACACACTTGCCCTTGGCCTTGACCTTTTTGGGTTTGTGCTCAAATAGGCAAATACTCAGGAAGCCCTGGTGTACCTCAGGCCCGGTGCTGGGCACCCAGAAGGATGCCGGATGAGGGGGTGCAGAGGTCCTCATGGAGAGAGGAGCCCCTGAGGTCAGACCAGCATGGCAGGAGGGTGGCCTGTGGTGCGGCCTGGTGAGGACATTTCGTGTGGAGGCTGGGGCTCTGGGGCTCTGCTGAGTTGGGCAGGGCCTCCACCCTAAGCTTCGAGGAGAGCAGGGACCACAAAAGACCAGGCCATTGGCCATCAGGAAGCACTGACACAAAACATTGCAGTGGGAGAACTTTAAAGCAAAAAACATGTTCTTTGGTCGGGTAGCCTGTGGTGGCCAGGAGGGAGGGAAGCCAGGCCAAGAGCTCCAGTGATGTCAGGGGACAAGGGAGCCCCCCTTAGAGTCTCTCGCCTGATAGCTAAGGAGTAAGATGGGAGGACCCAGAAGGGGACTTCCCCCCATACCCTCGATGATGGCCCTGAATGCCTCATTCAGCTTGGAGGACCCAGGAGAGGACTTCCCCCATCCCATCCCCGATGGCTGCCTAGAACGCCTCACCCAGCTGGGATGACTCAGAAGGGGACTTCTGCCCCATCCCCCACCCCACGGTGGCCCAGAATGCCTCACTCAGCCGGGCTTTTTCCTGGGCAAAAACCAAGCCAAGTGTTCTGGGCTATGTGACAGAGAACTTTTCCTGATCTCCGGTGGGGTCTTGATTTTGTAGGAGGACTAAAAGTGTTGGAAATACCCGGGCATCCCCTCTTCTCACTCCACTGCGTAGACCCCAGGGGCTGTGCCTGGGGCAGGATGTCCACAGGAAGTGCCCTCGGATGACCCGGAGGCGTTGGAGGACAGGTGCTGTGAAATTCCCAGCTAAACACAGACTCTGACTGTGAGGTCGCTGCACGCCTCGGTGCGCACGGACTTGGTGGTGGGCCTGGAGCGAGTTTGCGTACTGCTGGCTCCCTCCGAAAGCCGCATATAGGGAGTGAGTCTCCAGCACAGGCTGCCACCTGAGGGTCCTGGGTTGGGGGATTCTCTCCTGTCAAGATGTCATTGCCACTGCGTGGGTGGAGCTCCTCACTGAGGCCTGGCTTGTCCCCAGCTCAGCCTCCTGCCTCGTGCCCACCGAGGGGATGCTTCTGATTCTTTCTGCTGCCTCGCTTCAGAGACCAACTCGCAGGCATCTGAGCCTCCTCCCCTGCTGCAGATGCACCTGGACCATCCCGTCGGCCCTCCCCAACCCTTCCGAGGAGCAGGGTGGGCCTGTGTGGGCCTTGCTGTGGGAAGCCTTGGCACTCTGCTCCTCTGGAGGGGCATTCAGACCACAACAGGCCCAGCCTGGATGGGGCGGGCAGCCTCCACCACCTCAGGCTGCCCAGGCAGGAAAACTGCAGAGGAAAAGGGCCACTAGCCTCTTTAGCTTGGGTTTCTTATTTAAAACCAGACAAAAGAAAATAAAAATTGAAGAAAATATATGTTTCTCATAAAAGAAATGCAAACATTAGAAAACACAGATTTTAAAAATATAAAAATAAGAATTCTCCAAATTTAATCACCCAGATAATTGTTTACATCATGCAATCTATTAATATGCACTTGCGTATACACACACACACACATCTGCAAATTAGATTATAGCTTATCTACCACATTATGACCTGGCCTTTTCACTCGATGTACTGTGAATCTGTCTTCATGTCACTCAAATTCTTCTACAACATAAAATTTAATGGCTGCAAAGTGTTTATTTCACGTATTGTAAGCCACATTCATTTAACAAATCTTCTGTATTAGGTGGTTTAGATTATTTTTAAGTGTTTATTATTGAGAGTAATGCAGAGATTAATTTTTGTAAGTGAATATTTAGCAAATTCAGAACATTTCCGTCAGATAAAATTGCAGAGGTGGAAGCTCCCAGGGAGTCTGTGCTGGGAAGCTGGTGATGGTGGGATTGGCGGCTCGGGGAAGGCCAGCCAGGATTCCACCCATGGTGCCAGGTTTCCTGCTCCTCTAGGACGGTCCAGGGAGACTTAAACCCACATTTCCAGGGATGCTGAGTCCTCCAGGGCGACCTGGCACAGGGCAGGTGAGGAGGCAGATGCATCCAGCACATGGGAAATTCCCATCTTCAGTTCCAGGACAGGGAACCTGGACAGACATGAACCCTGCCCGCCACAGCTCCACAGCAGGGCTGTTTCCTGAGCCTCACTCTGCTGGGTGAGCCCAGGCCTCCATGGCTCCTGATATCATGGCGACGGTGGCGGGCTCAGCTCTACCCTTTACAGTTGATGCGTCCCTCCCGAGGGCACTGTTTTATTTCATCCTCGCAACAATTTTGTACAGAAATGCCATTTTCATCTCCACCTTGGGAAGAAAAAACTAGGGTCTGGAGACTTACAAGTGGTCAAGGACAAAGGCCAGCTTCCCAACTCTGCAGCACATGCATGCCTCCCTCGAGAGGCTGCTCAGGTGGAGAAGGACCCCAGACCTGGGCTTCCTGCCCTCTCTGCTCTCACGGGCCAGGCCATGTGAATGCAGTGGTCGGACCTGACCGTGCCTCTGGCCCTCGGCTCTGACGCAGGTGCAGGGTGTCGGGAGATCCAGGCTGCAGGGCACCACACTCAGATGTGGTAGGGTCACACATCGGCACTGCAGCATTTCCTTCGAGAAGACCATGGCTTTCCCAGCAGCCCAGTGGCTGCTCATGAGGATAGGCTGGACATGGGCTTTTCGGTGGTGACATCTCTCTTAAAGACCATGGTGTGAACATGTATGCCAACAAGAGGCAGGAGGGCACCCGGAGGAACACACACTGCACAGGTGTGCTGGGGGCCCAGCGTCGTGGCTGCAGCAGGGCACACCACAGAACCAGCACTCACTTTGTGGCCTCTATGGCAGCACAAGGCATTCGGGCTCCCTGAAGACCCACATGGCCTGGGGGTGGGGAACAGAAACGGTGCCCACGTGTTACTACTGACCCAGAGAGGAACGCAGGAACAAGTGCATCAGAAATCCTCCTTGCGGGGACTGACTCTTCTGAATACGAATAATTTTGGGATGTGGCCACAGGGTCAAGCCCTTCACTTGGCTCAGCTATTGATGGCATGGATTCCTCACATGGTAGCAGTGATTTGTTGACCTTGCCTTTTCTCTGCTTTTTTTGCTCTAGAGAGCTGATGTCCTTTTAGCAAATATTCATTTTGCCTTTCCGTATTCCTGTAAAGAGGAGCTTCCTCACCTTATGCCACGGATCCTTCCAGCAGCCATGGGACTCCTCTTGACACGCCCTGCTGAGAGGAATATATTTAAATGCGAACGATAGGACACACAGGATTGATTTCAAGGGAACCCGTCAGATTTAAATAGTTACAAAATGTATATTCATTGTGATGCATCTTTCTTTACTAATATCTTTACTAACAAGATCTAGCAGCAGGTCTGCGGGCAAATTTTGAAGTAGTGTCAAGCAGAAATGATATTTTGAGATATTTGTAGGTATAATGTGATATAAAAATATCTGTGGTTTCAATCAGCTGCACTGTCAGAGCTGCTGCTAACCCCTCCAAGGGTTTGATGTCTATTTCATAAGGAAAAGAACCAGTGGATTCCAGTTAGAGATGGACTAGCAAAACCAAGTTCACAGGATCCAGATTTAAAACTCCTGCTTTAAAGCTAACAGAAATAAGTGATCTTGTTTAGAGGCGCCCAAAGCACAGAGAGGCCGAGTGTCTGGTCCAAGACAACACAGCAAGTTAGAGCTTCTGTTGAATACATTGCCTGGTCGGTGCTGTCTCCAGCTTTTTCCTCATTAATTCTCAGTCTTAAAGTGAATACTAATCCAGAAGTTTCATCCTAAAATGCTTCCAAAAAGATTAATTGACTACATTTGCTACTCAAATGATGAAGACTACTGGTAAATTTACAAGACTTTTAAAAGAGCATTTTAGAAAATAGGAAGAGTTATAATTTACAATTCAAACCCAAATCACACACAGAATTATTCAATTAGGGGAGAATTAGAAGATGAATTTTTTATCAGGGAAAATCTGGAACATGCAATGTGCAGTGCTCAGTTTTGGTAGCGTGGTAAAGTTAGCGACAGCCTGTTGGAAGACATCCTTCAGACCAACATCCACACTTAAAGGAAACGGACATTCGTACATAAGTCAGCTGCAAGCTCCACTTATTGTATTTTGATGGCAACGGGGATGTGACTGTTGGGTCCTCGGGTGCCAAAATTGTTCACAAAATAAAGTGCTCTCGAGGAAGTGGTCTCCCCAAACTCAGATTGATTTCACAGACTTCTAGAAATGTATACCAAATAGAATGGAACAGTCTGTAGTTATTTCCTCATTTAACTAATAATCTAAATGAAAGGATGGGCAATGTGACTCTTTCACTCTATCATAAATCAAAAGTATAATTTCCCCTAGAGATTTCTTTTCCATGACTGCCAGGGTTATTGCATGATACCACGGAGTCATCTTTCCATAATGAAGACGTCCTAACCCATTCACAGTGAACTTTCCCAGGAGGAAGCCCACTCTCCCTCTCTGCCATTTCCAGGCTGGCTTCCTCTCTCCGTCCCCTTTCATCTCGGCTCCATTTCTTTTTGCCTCCACACTGTCCCCCGAGTCTCAGTCATAGATAACCCTACAGCCCCTGCTCCAGCTGCACAGAGACAGTTGAGAGACTGGTGTGAGCTTGAGTCTGGAAATTTGTCACGTACAGAGACGGCACCTAGAATGCCTAGGGTGGTCCCCAGCCTTCAGCCCCCACCTCCCAGGTCCCTCTCCTCTCTGCCCAGCCGCCTCCTCCTTCCTGCTTCCTGTCCTGTTGTTTCTCCTCTGTTGTTTCCTGCTGCTCCCTCTCCCAGCATTTTTCTTTCTTCTTCCAGGTTTTTTATCCCAGTATTCAAGTATATCTGGGTATTTCCAAAGCAAGCCAGGTGGAGCAGGGAAGGAGCTGGCCATGGAGACCTGGTGTGCGGAGGACACTGCTTCTGGCCGGAGGGATGGAGTGATGGTCCTGGGCTGGGTGCTGGACCCCTTGGCTTCAGTTTCTGTAAAAACCTGGTAAAATCCCGGGTTGACAGGACGGTTTCTAAGTTTCTTTCATTATCCCATGATTCTGGGAACTCCCAGCGCCCACTCCCACGTACTGTGGCAGCGGCTCTCTCCCTCCCCTCTCCAGCCTGAGTCTTGTTTCTCGGCCTCAGCCTGGACGTCGTCTGTCTGTCCACCTATTTCCGACCCGACGTCTCCCTCTCTGTTGGGTTACTGCACCCTCGTCCCAGGAGTCCCTCTGCAGCAGCCCCTGCCCACCCTGGCCCTCGTGAGGCCTCCACACCCGCTACCGCCGCACCCTTCCTCCGGCTGGTCTTCTGGTATCTGCCTCTTGTCACTGGTGCTCTTCGCTCTAATGACCTTTGTTGGATCGTCTCCTTCTTTTTCCCTTTTGTTTCTGTGGGGTTGTCTAAACTGTTTGCTCATTAAAAAAAAAAAAATCTCCGTCTTCTGCGTGACCCCATTCTCTCCTGCTCTAGCAAGTCCCACAAGCGTGTTTCCTGTAGGCCCAGTCGGATGCCTGAGGCCAGCCATGGCAACAGCCGGGGCGCGGGGGGTGGAGCCTGGAGCCGGCCAGGGCAGCTCATCCACCCCTCGGCTTCCCCTTCTCACGGAGGGAGGGCCGGATGGAGCAGCCCAGGACTCCCAGGGGATGAAAGAACATTCCAGAAACCCAGCCCCTTGTGCCAGGCCTTTCGGCAGCTCCGGCCTGCCAGGTGCTGCGGGGGAGCAGAGGGGAGGGTCCGATTCCTGTAGAAATCAATCCGTGCTCCTTAGTGACACTTGCGGCCAGCAGTATCAATTGTGAGTGTGGGAAGACAGCACCAGCGGAGAAACCCAACAGCCTCCTGTAGCGGTCCTGGTGCGGAGGAAGAATTTCAGCGTCGCCCCAGGCCGTCTGCTCCTGTCTGAGGACTTCTTCCCTGCTCCTTTTCCTTCTGAAGCGCAGCCTTCTTGGATTTGCCTGTAAGGGCTACCCTGGATCAGTTGAGGAGCCTCATTGTCCCCCATCCCTCGGTGCGGGGCCAGGACACTCCCCAGCCCAGGCTCCTGATTAGAAATGTAAAAGAGTTTCTCCTGTGGGAGCAGATGCCCCACCACTTCCTGAGAGGTCCCTCCTTTTCTCTTCCCACTCTTAAAGACACAGGGCACACAGAAGACGCAGCCATGCGTGCAGCCGGGCGGGCTATTCAGCGCCCTGCCCTTCCCGGGCTCTGCAGTGGCTGGGGCGGCCGCGTTCAGCTGCTGCTTCTGATGGCTTCTGAACCATGAAGGCCTGGGCAGCGGCGCTCAGGACAATCCTCCGTGGGCGGGTGGGGCCAGGAGCTGGGCCCCTGTCTTCACGGTCGTGCGTCCTGGGCTCCCTCCTGTGACAGGAGACTGTGACTGAGGGAGCCTCCCCTCGCTGGCGTGGAAGTGAACACGCTCTGCTGTCCTGCCAGGGAAGCTTGGGGGTCCCAGCCAGTGCCGCTCCCCTAGTAAGTGGGAAGAAGGGGCGCCTGGGTGCAGCCTCTCTCCCACTGCCTGGCAAGGCAGCCTGCGCCCAAAGAGAACATAGGGCCTGGGGAGGAGCCAGCCTGCCCCGCCGGCCCTGGGCACAGCTCTGCCCTGCAGCTCTGGCTGCCATGGCTCTGCTTTTGGCTGCCATGGCCTTCATGCCCAGTGCAGGTCCTCACTCTTCTGTCCCGGCCTCGAAGTGGCAGCCTCCCTCCCACCCGCCCTTTCACCTGCTGCCAGAGAAGTCTCCAGAAGCAGGCCTGCGATCATGTCACCCTGCCCACCTGTACTGGCTTTCGATGCACCCGAACGGGTCCTGTCCTCCATGCCGTCCCTCCAGCTTTGCCTTTGTGTACCCAGCATCACCAGGCAACGGCATGATTCTGCCCCTCCCCAGGCAGTGCCTACAGCCCCTGCCCCAGTCCACACAAGCCTTGTCTACCCACAGAGTCCATGCCCCTGCTCATGGAGGCTTGCTCTGGAGGGGCAGGACAGGGTGGCATCTCGAGGTTCGGCCTCAACAGCATCCCCGGGAGGCTGAGACTTCGCTCATTAGGGAGACGGGCGCCCATGTTCCCTAAGAGTGTCCCTGCAGGAGTGTGTGTGTGTGTTCTTGCTCCCAGACCCCTATGCTGCTGAGCCCTGGGAGGTCGGTCCTGCCTGCCCTGTCCAGCACAGTCCTTGCCTGTCAGGAGGGAAATTCAGCCCTGAAGTCCCCGTGGAGGCTGGAACCTCAGCGTCTCCACTCGTAAGAAGGATGGAAGTTGCAGTTACCTCGCAGAGCTGTGGCGAGAGGTTGACGTAACTTCAAACACACAGCACAACACCTGTCACATGGGACGCAGGTGTGTCAGTTCTGAGACGCACAAGGAGCTTATCATCCAAAGTGAGCTGCTTGAGAAGTTGCGGGGGGTGGGTGGAGCAACAGACCTGAGACAGGCTGGCCGGATTTGGGGGTCTCCAGCTCCTCTTGTAGAAAATGCTCAGCACATAGTATTCATAGACTGAGTAAAATTTTAAGCAGCAGGTTTCTTACCAGACTAAATGAGAAACGGCAGGGAGGGGCCGAGAGACGAAAGTGACATGCAAGGATCTGTGGTTGGTAAGGGTCCCGGAGGGGGCTGGGGCTGCAAGGTGGCTGTGGAGGCAGAACCCTTGCTGAGAGAACACCTAGTGCAGGACTTTTCCAAAGGGCGTGGCTGGGTGTGGCTTGGGCAGTCCCCTCACCCCGCCAGTGTCCCCCACAGGGAAGCGGTGACTGCCCTTTTGTCCCTCTCAGGGTTGCAGGAGGAATGAGATGAAGGGCTCATCATCAGAGTGCTTACAGAATAAAATGGGAAGATGCGGCGTTGCCCAGCTGAGTCCAGGCCTGGGGTGGGGTGTCCCTCCAGCTTCAGGAATGGGTGTCAACAGCAGCTGGACACCAAGGGTGGGACAGCCTGGGCTAAGGGTGTGGGGAACTGACCCACACTGGGCTGAAGGATGGGGCCAGGGTGCTGGGCAGAAGGATGGTGGTAGAGGGTGGACCAGGGGGTCTCTGCTGCCTTCCTGCACACCCGGAGGGGTGACTCCTGGGCCAGGGGCACCGGGATGTCTGTCTTGGGGAAAAAGTCAAATTTCAGAGAAAAGGAGACCATTTCAGCTTGGTGACCAGTTTGCCCTTCCCAAGACCACCCGCTACCCAAGTGCACACCCACTTACCCACCCGGCACTGAGCACGATTGGACTGTCAGTCCCCTCGTGAGCACAGAGGCTCAGGCCAAGGTCACCCCCCCAGGTGATAGAGTTAGGAGGCAGTGTGAGTTCAGACGGCAATGTGGTGGGCTGCAGAGAGGGCAGGTCTGAAGACGTCCTCCTGTAGCCCCCAGGCCAGATCAGGGAGCAGAAGGAGGAGACACCGCTGATGAGCAGCCCCCAGGACACCCTTGGGCTTCCCACGCTGACTGGAGGACTTGCAAGAGCAGACAATGGCTTTGTAAGCAGAGACGCAGACCTGTGCAATGACAATAACAACGGCTTGTGTTCCCGAGCCCTTCACACCGCCAGGGTTATTCGGAGCGTTTCATGAACGCGATCTCCTTTCATCTTCACAGCAGCCAGGCAAAGTAGGCACAATCACCTCTCTTTTATAGAGGGGGAAACTGAGGCCAGGGGCTGACAGCTGGACTCAGCCGGGTGGGGCTCTCAGCCTGTGTCCCTCCACGGCCTGTTGTGCGCAGAGGACCCCACTCCTGCCTCCTCCTCAGAGAAGCGGCTGTACCCGCATGATGGGAGGGAGGGGCAGGACAACCCATAGCTCCTCAACGTCCATGGTCACTGGGCACCGCTGGGCGCCTGCTGGAACAACATGCCGGGTGCTGAGGGAGGGAGGGAATGATGTGAGGTCTCCCGCCGTGGGGAGGACACCATGCCCCGTCTGGAAGCCCAGACGAACACTATCAAAACCAGCAAATCAAAGGCACTGTCAAAGAAGAGAAGAAACTGGGCCCTTGTACACGGGGTGGGAGTGAAAAATGGTGCAGCCACCGTGGAACACCGGATGACGGCCCCAAAAAGCTAAACCTGGAATTACCATATGGTCCGCACGTCCATGGCTGGGCATATATACCCCAAGTAACGGAAATGCGATCTTTAAAAAGAGGGCCACACCACAAACGATGTCTTAGTGCCAGAGGTTGAAGGGGGTCAGAGGAGGGCCGGCGACCAGGGCTGCACCATCTCCGGGGGCTCCCCAGGGCTCCGTGGATCCAAAGTATAGCGCAGGCTCGCCTGTGCGTTGAATGAATGAGGGCTTGAGTGGGAAGCTGAGCTGGGTAAGTGGTCCCCACCCTCTCACCACAGACCCCTGAGGGCGTGGAGTCCTGGCGAAGGTCCTTCAGATCCAGGATAAATAGCAGACATTGGGTTTAGACAACCCCAGTCACATCGCAGCGTGCCAGGATCCTGTCCCTCCTCTCTGAGTCCCGCACTTGGAGCGGGCACCTGCTGCCTGCTCAGAGCACATTCCCAGCTCCTTGCCTTGGGCGGGGCCATGTAGTGACATTTTCTCAAGGAAGGTCAGGCCTGGCTTCCAGACACCTCTCCACACCTCCAGGCTTGGAGTCTGGACAGGGAGGCCGCTCACAGCTTCTGCCGGGCAGCTGGCAGCGAGGCCCTGGGGGTGAGGAGAGCTGTGCGCTCCAGCGCAATGGCCACGAGCCCATGTGCCACTTTATTAAAACTAATTCCTATTAAATAAAATTGAAAATTCATTTTCTCAGTTGTACTAGCCCAATTTAAACGCTTAGTAGCCACAGGGGCTAGTGGCCATGGTGTGGGACAGTGCCTCTTCAGTTCACTTCCATGATTACCAAGAGTCTGTCAGGCAGCACCCAGGAGGAGCCTGGTTTCTAAATGACCCCAAGCTTTACATATATATATTTGTGGATGTATGTGTTTATGCATATGTGTCGTGGATGTATATATTTCTAAATGCACAAGTGTTTGTGTATAGGCCTATTCTTGTGTATATAAATCAGGCCTCAAATATATAGGGTGGGTGCTATTGGGACTGACAAAATGCAGAGCCTTTTAAAAGCCGCTTGGAGCCCAGAGTTGTTTTTTTTTGACTTTGTATGTTTTCTCAGAAAGTACTAAAAATACAACTACCATCTGGTTATAGACCTCAAAGTCGGTGGATATTAAAAAACAGATTTCTTTTTTTTTGAGATGGAGTCTTACTCTGTCACCCAGGCTGAAGTACAGTGGTGCAATCTCAGCTCACTGCAACCTCCGCCTCCTGGGTTAAAGCGATTCTCAAAGTGATTCTCCTGCCTCAGCCTTCTGAATGGCTGTGATTACAGGTGCACACCACCATGCCCAGCTAATTTTTGTGTTTTTAGTAGAGACGGGGTGTCACCATGTTGGCCAGGCTGCACTTGAACTCCTGACCTCAAGTGATCTGCCCACCTCAGCCTCCAAAAGTGCTGGAATTACAGTTGTGAGCCATTGCGCCTGGCCAAAAAGAGATCTTTTTTCCTGAAAAGGTTGGGTATCACTGAACCAGACGAGAGCCACGAGGAAGGTCTGTGGAGGAGGAGACAGAGGCCTTCCGGGTTGGCTTCTTGCACCTGGTGTGCCTGGAGTCACCATGGGCACTGCTGGATTTTGCCACTGGCCTGGTACAAAGCAACAGGTGAAGCAGATGATTCGAAGCAGGCAGGGCATGCAAGAGTCCCCAGGTAAAGAAGGCACTCAGTTTCCCATCCCTGTTTTACAGATGCCAAACCCGAGGTGCAGAGAGGTTGAGTGCCATTCCCAGGGCACACAGCTAGGAGAGGCACAGTCCAGCTTCAGAGCCAGGTGCCCTGGGCCCAGGCCAATCTGGACACCTCGGCAGTGGCTGGAGTGGCACGTAGAGCTGCAGCAATGGGGGCGTGTCTTGCTTCTTTGAGGCCTCACCACTGAACTAGGAAAAATCTCCCTTTAGCCCAGGTCTCCCCAGCCTGGCAGGCACCGCTGGCCTTTGTTCAGGCTGCCAGATAACAGGCAATTGTGCGTTAGTTCCCTCTGATGTGAACGCCTCCCCTGGGAATTTTTCGAGACAGTCGAGAAATTAATTTTGTATAGGTCAACAAGCACCTTGTGCTAAAGTAAGTATGATTTTCTGTCCTTTCCCAGCCTCCGAGACGGGCCGTGGTGAACAGAGCCTGTCTATCCGGAGGGAGCTCAGCGGTGCTGTATCCCTAGATTGCCTCCGGAGCCCTGGATCCCGTAGCCAGTGAGGGCCAAAGGACCCAGTGAATAGCCTCTGGCCCTAGAATCCTCCCCCATGAAGAACACCTGCTTCTGAGCCCCTGTCTGGGATTCCATCTGACCTAACTGCAGACACAGCACGGGGACCCAGGGAGGAGCTGAGGACCCTCAGACACGCGAACCTTACCGAGTAACTGCGACCCTAGGGAAGACAGAGACCCCAGCAGGGGTGGGGGAAGGGTGAGTGAGGTGAGGAGGGGCTTTGTAGGGGCAGGTGCAGCCTACAGAGAAGCCGCAGAGCCGGGGCAGGAGTTTGAAAGACCCCTGGACGTGCTGTTTTCAAGGGAAAGCTGGCATCGGGGGACAGTTGGGGACCTGCTGGCTTTCTGAAGCCCAACGAAAGCCCAGGTACAGCCGCTGAGGGTGGCAGCCACCGAGGATGACCAGATGGATGTCAGCAGGTGGATAATTGTTAACTCTGAGCCCAAAGGTGTTGGAGTTGGGCAAGTGATAAAATCATCCCTCCTGGGATGAAAAGAGGGCCCCAGGGAACTGGCAAAGGGACAGTGTCCTTTGGGTTAGGCCAGAGGAGGGGACAGTGGCCAAACAGAAGGACAGAGGAGACCCTGAGAGTCATGGGGGCTGCCCCAGCTGTGTGTCAGGCCAACCCAGTCCCTCCACCCTCCTTCTCCACAGGGCCCTGGCCTCCAGCACTGATGTCTACAAGGGCGGCCCCGCCCCCAGCTCAGGGAGGGCCCTGATGGGGTTGGTCAGTCCATGCATTATTCAAGTCATTGGCTTGGAAAAAGCCTAAGACCCCATGTGAGCCAATGACTCATCCAAAAATGTTCACTGGGAGCTGATGGAAACCGGTGGGGCCCTCTCCTCCAGATACAAGCCAGGAAGGTCACGGGCCTGATTTTGCTGGAGGCCAAGTTGTATCCATGCAGGGAGAAAGCCTCAGGATGAAGCCTATACCGTGGAAAGCACAGGGAAGAGACCCAAAGAAACCAGCCTCTGGGGACATTGTTGAGCCTTGGTCAAACCCTTCCTGAAGCCCACCTGGCTGCTGGGCTTTGGGGTTTGTGGATCAATAAATCTCCTTTGTTGTCTAAGCCCATTTGGGTTGGTCTTTTCTGTGACTGTGACAAAGCTGTCCTGACAGCTGTAAGTCCATTTTACGCGAAGCAATGCCTTCGGGCTGGACACAGTGCTCTTCCTCAAAGCCCTTAGGCGCCAGTGTGATCACTGTATTCAAAAGCATCGTTGAATTCATCATTCTGCACGCTCGTTGCGGACTTCCTCAGTGTATGGGTAGCCAAACACAACTTCCATCAGGCTGTGGCTCTCACGTGTGGGCATTTAAGAAGGCCTCGCACGCAATGCAGGGCACCAGCCACACCAAGAAAGGCAACTATGATGTGTGTAGAGAAAGAAAGCTGGGGGAATATTCCTGTTTGTTCACAATTGTTCCCAAATTTGGTTTCTTCTCCCCACCCTGAAAGCTGGAGGCTGGCCGGGCGCAGAGGGCAGCACTGACGACCGTGCTCTGGCGAGGGTGCGCTGGGGGCTCCCTAGGCCTTGGCCCCCGTGTTCCAGCCCTCAACTTCCCTAATAGCCCTGCTGGCCTTGATGGTCACCAGCCCCCTCCCTGGTCTTAGAGACTGAGAGTCCCCCCAACATCCTTTAAACAGCAGGGGATCGAACCTCAGAGGCTCGGAGTGCCTGCCCAGTTAGTCTTCAAAATGCCTGTGGGAAACTGTTTTGTCCTCCTGTTGATTGCATCATGTTTTGATTTCTGGTCCTCAAAGTAATGAATATTTGGTGTCAAACAGGGAAACAGAGCCTCACCCCCGCAGACGCCTCACTCACATGCACGCGTGGTGACACGCGCACACCCGCATGCGTGCACACTGCCACTTGCCTCTGTGTCTGTCATGACAGGGAGCTGTCTTTCCTACTCCAGCAGTCATCCTGCTCCCAGATGGCCAGGTCCCAGGCAGCGGCAATGAGGCATGGCTGCAGGAGATCCGAAGCTGCCCGGGATGTCCACCATGGCCTGGGCCTCAGCTGCAGCTTCCAGCACAGCTGCTCAGATAGGGCCGGACATTTTTTTTTTTTTTTAAACAAACTTGAAGCTCACTTTATGGTCAAAGATGGGGTTTGCGAGTGCCCGTGGCGGGATTCCCACCGCAGAGTCGCCGGTACATCCGGTGTGAGGTAGCACATAGCGGGCAGTGCATTCTGGTCTTTTTCTTCTCCCTCCAGAAGAGGCTCTCTTGATGTGCTAGGCTTTCAGAGGCTGGGTGCACCACGAGGAAGTCACTGAAACATGGTCCTGTGGAACACCTCTTGAGCTGAATCTCCCGATGTCACAGGAGTTCCCTCTGTCATTGGATGTCGTCGGAGCCCCCAGCCCTTCCTCTATGTGGAGGCGGCAGAGGGAACCGTGGAAACTCTGCACATACCCCTGAGGCTCCCTGGCTCTCTCTGTGGACCACAGGACAGGCTTCAGCTATGGGGACTAGTCATTTTGTTATTGTGGTTTTTACATTGATTTGGACCATTGTGTTACACAAAAGGCTGATATTGAAGAAGACAGGATGAGTCACTTCTGTCCCTTCTCCTCTGCAAGTCTGATCCTAATTGAGCAGAGGGTACAGAACAAAGGCCTCCCCGCCTGCTAGTTCCTCATGGCCTTGCCTTGTCCCCGAAATCCCGCTGGTAGCCTCCCTCACTGGAATAAGGCATTAGCACAGAAGCCCACGTTGGGGGAAAAGAAAATCAATACAGCGAGGAAGAGAAAGCAGGAAGCCATGGAGGGAGGGAGAGATGGAGGCCCCGGCTGGAAGGACTTCGTTTGTGATAAGAATGGAGAGGAAAAGCAGCAAGAAGGAAAAGTTGCGGTATACTTTGGGTCTCAACATCAAAGAAACAAAGAAAATGTTTAGATTCAGGGTGGCACGTGTGTAGGACAAAGCCCTACTTTCCTATCTTGGGGGACACCACTATCACCCCGTGTAAGCAACCAGAGCTTCCCAAGCGGCCCTCTCCTGCCATTCCACTGAGACACAAGCTCCCTGAAAGCTGGGGCTTACCTGACCGTGTGCCCACTGCACTCCTAGGGCTGAGACCTGAGTCTGGCCCCTGCTAGACACCCAGTGAAGGTTGACGGCATGAGTGAATGGGCTTCTCCAGCTGCCCCATAAGTGTGACGGACACCTTCTCCTAGAGCCACCCATTTCACACGTCAGGCAAACCTCTGTAAGTTCACTCCTGAAAATCCTGGTATTTTCTGTACTTCTCTATGATATGTTTTACGTTTCCATGAGGCAGTATTCTTGCACTGGAAAGCAGCTTGAACAAGGACTTGAAAAGCCCCGGCTGGCCTCTGAAGGTGTCATGGGTGGGGGTACTCAGGAAGCTGACATAGAGCAGAGCCAAGTGTGTCCTGAGCGTGTCCTGAGTGTGTCCTGAGCGTGTCCTGAGCGTGTTCTGAGCGTGTCCTGAGGGTGTCCTGAGCGTGTTCTGAGTGTGTCCTGAGCGTGTTCTGAGTGTGTTCTGAGCGTGTCCTGAGGGTGTCCTGAGCGTGTCCTGAGTGTCCTGAGCGTGTCCTGAGCGTGTCCTGAGGGTGTCCTGAGCGTGTCCTGAGGGTGTCCTGAGGGTGTCCTGAGCGTGTCCTGAGCGTGTCCTGAGCGTGTTCCGGCTTTCCTGGGCCATGTGCATGAGGAAGAAGGACGCGGCACTAGTCAGGTGAGGCCGTCACAGCCTTGCCTCGGCCACTCCAGGTCGCTGCTGTTGGGCTGTGGGGAGGAGAGAAGCACGGGTTCTCTCGAGTAGGTGAGAAACTTTGGGAAATCATTTGATCTTGCCTTAAGGAATACCATGAGCAAAGCTTATTACAAGGCTTGGGACAAATATATGGGTCAAAAAGTCACCCCAAAATGTGAAAGAGCTTTATACAGAGGGATCCACTTGGGAGGACTTAGACCAAGCCCCACGAGATTCAGACTCGTTTCACATCTAATGACTGTTCCAAGACGGCAGCTTGGCTTTACATTGGACAAGAACAGTGAGAATCAGCACTTAATCATTTTGTAGCAGTGAACAGAACTGGGGAGATTTGCAGGTGATTCTCAATGAGCAGTAAGTAGCCACCACTGAGAGCCAAGAATTTAAAGAGAAACCAGAAACTTTGAAATGTCAAGCTTAAACTTTACATGGGTTTTCAAATTAAAGCTGGGACAGGATGATTATTTTAAACCCTCCAAAAATCAGTCCCCAACTTTCATATGTGGACAACGAGCTGATTTTGCTAGAGGCCATTTGAGTCAGCTATCACCATCATCATCCTGCATCAGCAAATCAGGACAGGAGTCAGTGGCTGCTAAGAGCAGGCATTTCCTCTTATGCTCATGGGTCTGCGGGTCCACTGCAGTTCAGCTGACCTAAGCATAGGCTCAGTGGGGTGGTTTTGCTGCAGGGTTGCAGGGCGGGTTGAGGTCTGCATTGCATGTGTTCATCCCGGAGTCCAGGCTACCTGGAGCATGCAAATATTTCATTGACCGAAGCAAGTCACACAGCCAAGCTCAACATCAAAGAGTATGGGAAAGTGTACTTCATTCCAAAAAAGGGGTCAAGGGAAGGAGAGAAGTGAT
Source organism: Cacajao melanocephalus (assembly GCA_963573385.1). Taxonomy (NCBI): domain Eukaryota; kingdom Metazoa; phylum Chordata; class Mammalia; order Primates; family Pitheciidae; genus Cacajao; species Cacajao melanocephalus. The sequence continues at coordinate 41,310 of CAUYLG010037104.1, read as the reverse complement.
TACTGGCTGAGAAATACATGCCCTATATATAAATATATACAGGTATATCTCAGAGATATTGTGGGTTCAGTTCTAGATCACTGCCATAAAATGAATATTGCAGTAAATCGAGTCATGTGAATTTTTCAGTTTCTTAGTTTCTCATACTATATTTACATTATACTGTAGTCTTGTAGTCTATTAAGTATGCAATAACACTATTCTTTTGTTGTTGTTGTTGTTGTATTTTGTTTTGTTTGTTTGTTTGTTTTTATACAGAATCTCACCCTGTCGCCCAGGCCGGAGTGCAGGGATATGATCTCAGCTCCCTGCAACCTCCACCTCCCAGGTTCAAGTGATTCTCATGCCTCAGCCTCCCGAATAGCTGGGACCGCAGGTACCCACCACCATGCCTGGCTAATTTTTGTATTTTTTTTTTTGTAGTGATGGGGTTTCACCATGTTGCCCAAGCTGTTCTCAAACTCCTGGCCTCAAGTGATCCACCTGCCTGGGTCTCCCAAATTGCTGGGATTATAGGTATGAGCCACCACATCTGCCTTGCAGTAACACTATTATAAAAAAATAGAACAATGTTATTGCATACTTAGTAGACTACAGTATAGTGTAAACAATTCTAAAAAAAATTTAATGTATGTTATAGCTAAAAAATGCTAACAATCATATGAATCTTCAACAAATTATAATCTTTTCCCTGGTGAAGGGTCTTGTTGATGTTGATGGCTACTGACTGATCAGAGTGCTGAAGGCTGGCGTGGTGGTGGCAATTTCTTAAAATTAGACAATGGATTTTACCACATCAATTGACTCTTCCTTTCATGAAAGACTTCTCTAGCATGTGATGCTGTTTGATAGCATTTTACCCACAGTAGAACATCTTCCAATGTTTGTCAATCCTCTCAAAACCTGCTGCTTTATCAACTAAGTGGATGTGATATTCTAAGTCTTTTGCTGTCATTCCAACAATGTTCACAGCCTCTTCGCCAGGAGGAGCAGATTCCATCTCAAGAAACCACTTTTTTTTTTTTTTTTTAAAGACAAGGTTTCATTGTATTGCCCAGGCTGGAGTGCAGCAGCATGATCTCGGCTTACTGCAGTCCTGACTCCCCAGGTTCAAGTGATCCTCCCGCCTCAGCCTCCTGAGTAGCTGGGACTACAGGTGTGCACCACCATGCCTGACTAATTTTTTGTATTTTTTGTAGAGATGGGATCTCACCATGATGCCCAGGCTGGTCTCAAACTCCTAGGCTCAAACGATCTGCCCTCCTCAGCTTCCCAAAGTGCTGGGATTACAGAGGTGAGCCTGTAATCTGCGCCTGGCCTAGAAACCACTTTCCTTGTTCGTCTACGAGAAGCAACTCCTTATCTGTTCAAGTCTGATTATGAGATTGCAGCGATTCTGTCCTATCTCCAGGCTTTACCTCTAATCACATTGCTCTTGTTTCAACTACATCTGCAGTGACTTTCTCCGTGCAAGTCTTGAACTTCTCAAAGTCATCCATGAGGGTTGGAATCAACTTCTTTCAAACTCCTGTGAATATTGATAATTGATCTCCTCTTATGAATTATGAATGTTCTTAATGGCATCTCAAATGGCAATTCCTTTCCGAAAGACTTTCAATTTACTTTGCCCAGCTCCATCAGAGGACTCATGATCTATGGCAGCTATAGCCTCATGAAATGTATTTCTCACATGATAAGACTTGAAAGTAGAAATTACTCCATGATCCATGGGCTGCAGAATGGATGTTGTGTAAGCAAGCATGAAAACAACATTTAGGCCATGCCTAGTGGCTCACACCTGTAATCCCAGCACTTTAGGAGGCTAAGGAGGGCAGATCACTTGAGATCAGAAGTTTGAGAACAGTCTGGCCAACATGGTGAAACTCTGTCTCTACCAAAAATACAAAAAATTAGCTGAGAGTGGTAGCACGCACCTGTAATCCCAGCTACTCAGGAGGCTGAGGCAGGAGAATTGCTTGAACCTGGGAGCCAGAGGTTGCAGTGAGCCGAGATTGCGCCACTGCACTCCAGCCTGGGCGACAGAGTGAGACTCCGTCTCAAGAAACGACAGCAACAGCAATAACAACAAAACCACATTCATTTCCTTGTACATCTCCAGTAAAGCTCTTGGGTGACCAAGTGCATTGTCAATAAGTAGTAATATTTTGGAAGGAATCCTTTTCCTGAGAAGTAAGTCTTCACAGTGGGCTTAAAATATTCAGCAAACCGTGCTATAAGCAGATATGCTGTCATCCAGGCTTTGTTGGTCCATTTATAGAGCACAGACAGAGTAGGTTTAACATAATACGTAAGAGCCCTAGGATTTTTGGATTGGTAAAATACGCTTCAACTTAAAGTCACCAGCTGCATTATCTCCCCACAAGAAAATGAGCCTGACCTTTGAAGCTTTGAAGCCAGATATCGACTTCTCCTCTCCAGCTATGAAAGTCCTAGAAGGCATCTTCTTCCGGTAGAAGGCTGCTTGGTCTACACTGAAAGTCTGTTGTTCAGTGGAGTCATCTTCATTGGTGGTCTCAGCTGGATCTTCTGGAGAACGTGCCACAGCTTCTCCATCAGCACTTGCTGTGTCACCTTGCACTTACATGTTAGGGAGATGACCTCTTTCCTTAAACCTCGTGGAACCAACCTCCGCCAGCTTCACACTTTTCTTTTGCAGCTCCCTCACCTCCCTCAGCCTTCACAAAATTGAAGAGAGTTAGGGCCTTGCTCTGGATTAGGCTGTGGCTGCGGGGAATGTTCTGGCTGGTTTGATCTTCTGTCCCAAACACTAAACCTCTCTCCATATCAGCAAGGAGCTTGAGTCACTTTCTTATCTGTCGTGTATTCACTGGCATAGCACTTTTAATTTCCTTCAAAAACTTTTCGTTTTTATTTACAATTTGGCTAACTGGCACAAGAGGCCTAGCTTTCAGCCTATCTCACCTTTCAGCATAACCTCCTCACTAAGCTTAATCATTTTTAGCTTTTGACTGAAACTGAAAGATGTGTGACTCTTCTTTTACTTGAACCCTTACAATATTGTTGTGTCTCAGGGAATGGGGAGGCCCCAGGAGAGGGAGGGAGACCAGAAACGGCTAATCAGTGGAGCAATCAGAACACACACATTTATCGATTGAGTTTGTCATCTTATGTGGTGCTGTTCATGGCACCCCAAAATAATTCCCAAGAGTAACATCAAAGATCACTGATCACAAATCACCATTAGAGATATAATAATAATGAAAAAGTTTGAAATATTGTGAAAATTACCAAAGCATGACACAGACATGACACGAGCATGCGCTGTTGGGAAAATGGCGTCAATGGACTTGCTTGATGCAGGGTTGCCACAAACCTCCAACCTGCACAAACACACTCTGTGGAGTGCAAGAAAATGAGGCCTACCTGCCTCTGTGTGCTATATGTGAAAACAACCCTAACTCTCAAGACACCTTGGCAGCGGGTGTTTGTTTTTGTGGGTGTTGAGTTTTTTGTGTCTGAGAAACCATCATTCTCAGCAAACTGACACAAGAACACAAAATCAAACACCGCATGTTCTCACTCATAGGCGGGTGATGAACAATGAGAACACATGGACATAAGGAGGGGAGCACTACACACTGGGGTCTGTTGCGGGGGAAATAGGGGAGGGACAGTGGGAGGTGGGGAGGTGGGGAGGGATAGCATGGGAAGAAATGCCAGATAGAGGTGAAGGGGAGGAAAGCAGCAAATCACACTGCCACGGGTGTACCTATGCAACAATCTTACATGTTCTTCACATGTACCCCAAAACCTAAAATACAATAAAAATTAAAAAAAAAAGAAAAAAAAAAACAAAAACCACACACAGTGCTGGCACTCCTGCCTTGACAGTGTAGCAATTGCGTCTTCTCCACCTCCGTTTTCTGTACTCCCTTGGCCCTCTCTACCAGGATACTGGTAGCCACTCATGTCTGTACACATTAGAGGAATTCTCCCTCTTATACCTCGGTGAGCAGGTGGTGCCTTTGTGCTTCCTGAGGTGGATGCTGCCCTATGCCAGGTCACATAGTTAAGCAAACAGAATCTAAGCTGGATTTTAAGTCGATCACCTCAGCGGGCTGCTCTGTGCAGGGAACAACCTGCTCAGCTGTGCAGCACAGCCCGTTTTCCCACCACCTTCTATTTCTATAGAAGCAAATATGAAACTCCAAATGTAGGTCAATGAACACTGTGAAAAACAAAGGAAAAAACATCTCACTGCTTACGGTATTCCATAGTGTGTGAGTGGAGGGGTCATACAAGTCCACACAAACACAGGACTTTCTCCTACTGAGTAGAGATGAAAATGTAAATATATTTGAGTTAGGTAAGTGTCACCCAGAATCACCACCTTCCACGGACGGTAGAGGGAGGCATTGGAAGAGCACTGAAATGCATTCATGTCTGCTTTTTACGATATCAAGGAGATTGCAAGAATGGCGCTAAAATCAACATGTTCAAACAGTGTCACATCAGAACCCTGGGTGATGGAAAGATGTGTGGAATCACTCAAACGGCTTTCACACAGCAGCGGATGTAACACATACCAGGAAGATGCTATGTATCATTTAACTCATTCTCAGCTTTAATTCTCAGTCCTCAAAAAAATTTTCAGATGGGGCATCTTGCCATTTCCTAATTGAACAGTGAGTAGGTATAATAATCGAAACCAGTCATTATCATAAAGGAAACTATTTGGGCATAATGCTCAAAACATAATCTTCCCCCTCTACTCTAAGTTTAGGCACAGAGTGAGAAGCTGAAAGAATAAGAATATAAATATAAAGAGTCAGGACAAGGAGGCCATCTCTCTTCTCTCAGGACAGGGGCTGGCCCTAGCGTCAGGAGGGACAGGCTGTTGTCACCTTGTTGTGTTGTACAGGGTTCCAGGTAGGTCATGTATGGCCAGAGTGAGCTGGCCTTTGCTGCTCTAAGTTAACTGCAACATCTCATTGACCTAACTCTATGTGTCCAAAGTGAGTTGGAGGCACTCTGCTCCACACAGTCATGCAGGGATCAAGGGGATGTGCACTTCAGTGTCCTGAGCACATCTTCTAACTTAAGGCATCCAGAGTTGTAGAGGCAGGGGAAAAGGACGTAGAGAACCACATCCACTCTTAAGAGCCTTGGACCAAAGGGTGCTGTTGGGTCACTTTTGCTCCCAGACCAGTACTAAGTTGATGTCCTCAACCTAATGACAAAGGAGGCTGGGAAATAGGCAGGTGCAGATGGAATGTTTGGGGGGCACACTCCCTGCCACGATCCTCTTCACCAAATACTTGTTCTTGTGTGCCGATGCCTGAATTTCCATAGTGGACTAGCAACTCCCTGGGATTCGTGTCGCGCTTGCCTGCTCAGTGACGCTCTCTAAAATGCAGTGACTTGGGGAGGGACAGATCTCAGGTCTACCATATTCAGCTCTGTGGCTTTGGGAGGCTTGCTCACCCTCTCAGTGCCTCCCTAGAACTGTCCTGTACTATTCCCAGGACTCACCTCAGCGATTCCATGGGTGGAAAGTGGGGTGATCTGTGAAGTGCCTGGCACAGCGCATCCCACTCCTGAGCCCCTGGCAGATGCTCACGATTGTTGTTATTGGTGCCCCTTTGGTGGAGGCAAGCTTATTGCATCGCTGGTCTCTCAGCAACCTGAGGCCAAGGCTTGATGGAGCCCAGAAGGAACTGAAGATAGAGGCCAGGCAGAGTCCTAGACAGGGGAGGGCCCTGCAGCCTGTCTTTGTGGCAGACAGGCTCCCAGGGCCTCTGAGAAGCTGGGAAGAGGAGGGCTACATTCTCCACTTTTCCCCAAGTGTTATCATTGAACATCTTCCTTCTGCTCTCTGCAGAAAACAACACGGTGCTTGGTTCGGCACAAAATGATGTGTCCAGTCGTTTTCGGTTTTATGTACCTGCATTTCACAGCCTCATACAAAGTTCTTTAGCTTCTACTCTGAGAAGTTCCGCTCTAGACCTTATGGGTCTGCTCTATGGGAACCAGATTCCCTCAAATGGGCGTCAGCCAGGCAGTAGTACTAGGGGCAACACTAACAGCTCTGCGTTGGTAAGTGGGCGAGTGCCCTCCATGTGATCAGCACCTAACTGGGCACGTGCACCACAGAGCACCCCAGGGCACCCTGAGACTGCATGACCTGCAGTGGGCAGGGAGGTTCCCAACTGGCTCCTGCCTCCGTAAGAACAGTCACTGCCTTTGACTGAGCATTTATGCTGTGCCGGGCTTGCTACGTGTCTAAGTTCACCAGCTCTGAGGCAGATTAATTCCCCATCTAGCACAGAGGAAACCAAGGCACAGCAGGTAAGGAGTGGGGGCAGGCTGTGTGGCTCTCCCTTTGGCCTGCTGGTTCCAGAGCCCTGCCTGTGGCATCAGGCTGCTGCAGAGCCTCAGATCTCCAGGAGGGAGGAAGAGGAAGCCCGGACTTGCATGGAACTGAAACAACCAGAGGATAGCACACATGAGTTCCTCATTCGAGATGTCTGCAGTTTCGAAATTGCTGCCAGTCCCGGCAGACGTGTACTGAGCACTCACTGTGCACCAGGCAGGATCCCAGTGCCCATGGGCCCTCGCTCATGGGATTGTCACAGCAGACTTTCAAGGTTAATTCTATTATCTGCAGGTTTCAGATGAGGAAACCAAGGCCCAGAGAGGAAAAGCCGCAGCAGGCATGACACCAGTGCCATCGGCGTTTGCCTTACCCTTGCAGATTACAAGGCATGTTCGCATGCATTTTGTTGGCGCCAGGGGACAGGGTCTCCCTGGAGACATACACATGCAATCTGACAAGGCCTACACCAAGTCAGGGTTATGTTGCTGATGACGTAAACCAGCCAGGGGCACAGAGAGCAATGCCACACAGCAAATAAGAGCTCACACAGCCCCACACATCCTGGTCAGCCTGGACAGCTTCCCTTCCCTGACCCCAGTCCCCTCTCCTGTAAAATGCTGTTAAGACCAGTAGTCACCCACATAAAATGCTGAGTACCGGCTGTACTGGATTCAAGAGTGTCCCCCAAAATTCATGTCCTGGGAATCTGAGAATAGGACCTTATTGGGAAATAGGGCCATTGCAGACGTGATCAGAGGAGGTCACACAGAATTAAGGGGGGCCCAAATCCAATATGACTGATGTCCTTACAAGGAAAGGGGTGCAGACACAGCACAAAGGCCGTAGGAAGCAACAGACAGAGACTGGAGTGAGGGGTTCCAAGCCAAGGCACGCCGAGGATTACCGGCCTCCAGGAAAAGCCAGGAAGAGGCGAGAAGGGTCTCCCCTGCAGCCTTCAGAGAGAGCCCTGCCGACACCTGGATTTTGGCCTTCTAGCCTCTAGGACTCAGAGAATAGACTTCTGTCACATGAGCTCCTCAGTGTGTGCTACTATTCCAGCAGCCCAGCCCTCAAAACTCCTACATGGGGATCTCGTAGGAACTCAGTCAATGTTGGGTGTTATTATTATTTGAGACAGGAAGAGGCATTACACCAAATGCCTGGGAAACGTGACTTCCAGAACAAGAACAGCAATGGAAGTGCTGGAGTGTGTACCAAGCTGGCCACAGCCAGCGGACAGAACACTGAAGGGATTAGGAGAAATGGGTGCACCGGCGACATTGCCCTCTGGGCTCTTTGTCTAGCTTTTCTTCCCTGGAATTTGGAAACCCACTATCTACCAACTGTGTGCTTACAGTAGTGACAGTGTGTCTGCTTCCCACACAGACAAAATTATGGCAGGGATGGACATTCCTGAGTCCTGGAAACCACGGGCAGTCAGGGGTGGGTGGATTCCTCCCAACCCTCCCAGCTCTCCGTGGGGAAAGGGCACACTGCTGCCAGCTGCCCCCCTCGGGCTGCCCATTGCTTGGCCTGCCTGGGGGACTGTGTGTGTGTGGCGTAGTCTCCTGCACCCGCCCCCCCTGCTGAGGCCAGGGAGCCGGAAGGGCACAGACGGGCTTTGGAATGCAGGGTTGTGCCACACACTTTAGTGGGAGTCAGGTTTTCTGCCTGAGGCAGAGGGAATTCTAACACACACTAGAGCAGAAAGACAGAAATTGACTTTTAGACGGCTGCCATCAGCAATATTTAGCAGGCAGGCTCTGCAGGGCAGTTTAACCTTCTGCAACCTTACAGTTAAGGGCTGGCTCGCTGGCTGGCTCTCTCACACACACATTCCGCTGTGCAGATGTATCCGTGGTTCTACTTAATATTTTACCACAGTGGTTTTATTTGAAGGGGAGCGCTACAGACTGACATTTCTTCTTCTATGTGTGCCCAATATTTTACATATACACACATGCACAAACTTGCATATTCATATCTTCCAGGAATTGAAACTTAAAGAGGCAGGAACCTGAGAGCTTCTTGCTCATCAGAGCAATGCCAAATATACAGTTGGAGCTCGGCAAATAATTAATAGTAATGAAAATTGACATTGCAAAAATTAAAGTGAGAGGGCTGATAGAAAGGAATTGGTTTGGTTGTCAAGCCTCAAGCCTAAAGGGAAACAGATTGCTTTGGAGAATCTTTTAATTAATTTCCGAGTTTTTCTGTTTCTTCTCTGCCATGCGAGCTGAGTTCCTTCTTCGGCCCGTCAGGATGCTCTACAGGAGACAGCTCGGAGAGGGATGGGTGGTGTTAGGGATGCTCCCATCCTGGGAGCCTCTGGACCTCCTGGTCCCCCAGCAAGGAGAGCTCAAGGTTGGGGAGACACAGCCCAAAGAGGGGTTCGTTTTGTAAATTTACTTTTATTACCAATGAATAAACCAAGAGGTCTAGCTCATTCATAGCTAAAATAAAAATGGATCTCTACAGTCTGACCAAGTTCAGCCACTGAGCTGCAGCATTAACTTGTATTCTAACAAGATTAAAATATATTTGTCCTGGGGATTAGCATACTTAAGTCCCCTTTTGCCTTTTTAGCGGTGGCAGGGCACTTTGATCTGCCTTGCGTGGCAAGAGCGCGGCTTGGGCCCAGCGATCCGACTGCCGAGTGTGAAATCAGCCTGATGTCATCCCATTCTTCAGCTTTTACATCTTTCCCCAGTTTAATTATATTTCCGCCACAAAGCTCCCGCGTCTCATTGCATATTCAAGTTTGACTAGGAAGCATTTAAAAAACAGTGTGGATGAAATACCCCTGTGGGGGAAGGGACGGGGTGGGTTGGTGGGGGAAGGGGGGCTGCAAATCTTCATGGAGGGAAAGCAGAGAACCCCAAGACCCGTATCGCCCCATAGATGGTCTTACCTGTGTGGAAATGTGTCCAACTTCCGTCCACCCCGCCCGTGCGTCACCCAGCTCCCCCCGACAGACAGGCACAAAGGCCATTGTCACGCCTGGCGTTAGGTAAGGGGCTGTTTTGCCTTGTGACTCCAGCGAGTTTGTATGACATTCTTCCTCTGACGTGCTGTTTTTGTTTCCTTGGGGCTCTGAATCCACAGGGCGAGTTCCTGTCTCTACATATAAAAGATGTTATTCTCCCTGCAAGTGATGAGTCACCGGTGGAATCGCCTACTCTGAGGCAGTATGCAGTTGTGAAAATAAATTCTAAGGCTCGCTGAATGCCCAAGGGCAATGGGCCCGGCTGGTCTTTGATCACCTTTAAAAGAATCAGAACATTTAACTATCCATCCAGACGTGATGTTCTGGCCTTCATTCAGAAAGGCTGGCCCGTCATGGGAATAGCCCTGGAGTAGCACCTGCTAAAGCTACCTCACCTTGGAGGCCACTGGAAGCCTCTTCCTTTAGAGCCTAGTGGGTGGGGGTGAGGGGGACGATGGCAAGGAGTTATAGGTGAAGATGATACCCAGTCATGGTCCTGCTGGCTGCAGTGGCCACCCCCACCCAAGGCCACTAGTATTTGGGACAGGAAGTGAGCCACCTGTAGGGGTGGCTGGGCTTTGACCTTCATCCCAGGTCCTGGCCACAGACTCCATTCACACCTGATGACCGACCAGAGCATCCTCCCTGGGGCTCCTGGAGTCAGGGACCCTCGGATGTGACTTCCTCATACAAGCTGGGCAGCACAGACATGCAGATCCATGCAGATCGGCTGCTCCAGCCGATGAGGGCAGGTTGATGCCAGGAAATGCACTCCGTGGACAACCCCTTTTGTCTGGGAGTTTCCAGTTTCCACTTTTTCAGAGGGATGACTTGCAGGCAGGGTACAGACGGTGGATGGCTGAATGATATGCGTTCTCTACCACTTGAGGGAAAGGAGAAGATGTCCCTGCTGGGTCCTTCAAAAGGTCCAGATTTGTGACTGTTTTTATTTTGAATAATCACTCCTGTTAAAGTTGGAGGTTAGCAATGCATTGGTTCTTAAATTGAATGATATAATTATAAAATTATCTCCATGTAATTAACTCAGGATTATGTTTCATTCTATTTAGCATGTAATCAAAGCCTGTTATGCTTTTAGCTATAGGAACAGCAATTAACTTAAAAGGGTTACTGAGACCCTTTGCTATTTAGACAAAATAGATCATCCCACCATTAGGACGCCCACTCGTTTTTGGAGGAAGAGTTGGGTTGCGGTGGCTTGGCACATGGGGCATGCACTGACTGACACACAGGCAAGGCTGGCTTTGCCCATTGCCCTCATGCTAGTTTGGTGCCTGGTGATGGGAAGCACTCCTGTCTGTGCTTTGAGTCCCACCCATCTCATCGTGATGGGATTCTGCTTAATGTGGCCACTTTCGTTTGAAATGGAAAAGAGAGTGGTGTGTAAAGTACTGGGTGTCTATAGAAACCCGTAGCAGAACACCTTGCTTATTTGGGGGTCAAGAAAAGTGTGAAGAAAAACACCTTGAAATGAAGATTTTGCGTGTGTGAGCCCTGCAGCAAGCAAGCACTCAAACAGCAGCTTCAAAGGAGCAGGAGGCACTGCTCCTGAGTGTGCCGGCCAGCATCCTTGGCTTCATGGCAGAACCCTGTCCCACTCTCCCGCACCTCCTGCCACCACCCCCCTTATTTGCTGCTGTGTGGACACTGCCTCTCGAGTGCATTACATCCTTCGCCCTACTCCTAAGCAGCTGCATGGATGCCTCACTGGCTGGAAGAAGCAAGGAGGTGTAAAGGCTTTTCTTGGGCTGAGGAGGGTGCCACTGCTGGGGGTACAGAGGCTTGCCTGGGAGAGTTTCACCTCCCCTTCCCCTCTCTGTTCTACCCCAGGCGCTGTGCGTTCATACCTCCCAAAAATGTCTCACCAGAAACCTGTTAGGTAGATGAACTCTCTGAGTAAGAAGAGAATGGCTGGCCTCTGGAGGTGAATGAACGGCCAAGCTGTGATTTGAACACAGGGCTGTCTCATTTCAACACTCTGTGCTTTCCACTGAACCACACTTCTTTCAGTGCTAAGTGATGCTATGGAAGTATTTGCATGAAAAACATGAAACCCAAACTGTCCTTAGCCAATGTGTGCAACAGCAAATGCCTGGTTATCTGAAGAGCTCAATCTAAAGCATTCTTTGCAGGCAGGCTTTAGTCTTTGCACCATTCATTTGGGTGAGCAGGAGTTTCTCAACTTTCATGAGCACTAGAAGGCACAGTGAGGCTGACCGTGGCAGCCTCTGTGGTATAATGAACATGACTTACTGGGGAGTCTTACTTGCAGTCACATAGTAAGAGCTTTGTATGAGGCACTTAGAACAGTCGCAGTTAGAGACATGGACTGCAGAATGGTTTGCAGGGGGCTGGGTGGGGGGATGGGGAGGCAGTGTTCATGGGTATAGAGCTTCAGTTTTACAATATAAAACGAGTTCTGGAAATGCACGGTGGTGATGTTGCACAGCAGTGTGGACACTTCAATGCCACCGAAGTGTATCCTTAAAATGGTTACGATGGCAAATTTTGTCATGTGTATTTTTCAACAAAAATATTGGGAGAAAATATGCTAATAGTACTGGCCTTGGCGAGCGTAGAATTCTGCAAACGCCTGGTGATTCTGCCATTTCCCTTATTGCCTCAATCTAAAGAAATACTAGTTTTTAGAATTCACGTATTGTTGCTGTTAGAGTGGAGGAATAAAACGCTCTCAGAAAAACCTCAGGACAAAGTTTTGGTCCAAAGGAAAAACTCAGATGCAACATCCCCCGGCCACTGAATGACACTGAGCGCGGGGCCAGGGACGTCCTGGCCAGGCTGCCGCGGGGAGGGGCACCGACAGGAACGGGCCAGCTCCTCGCAGCGCGCTTGGCAGCGGGGCCTGTGATTACCCATCCAGAGAGGGAAGAAAAGAGAAGGGAAGAAAGGAAAGTTAGTGGAGGGGGCAGAGGCTGGGGAAAGGCGGGGGGCACACCACGACGACAGAGCCTGCCAGTCCCCTTCCAGACAAAGGACTTGGCGGGAGGGGAGAACCCCGAATGCGCTCGCTGAAAGGAGGGAGGCGGCTCCTTCCTCAGGCAGCGCGCGCCGGGACCGCGCGGCCAAGTTTCACGTCTCGACAGATGGGGTCGAGCTCCTCGCCGCCCCGTTTCCTCCAGACGGTCAGTGCGAACAGTGATCCTCACCATTCCTCGTCCCCACAGAGGACTCTCGGCCGGGACAGGGCCCTTCCCGCCTGCGTCTCCCACCCAGCCCCTCTGCGGCAGCGGAGAAAGCGCCGCAGGCCTGGCAGCCCCTCAAGGCCACGGGGTCCCGGCTCTTCCCTGCAGGGTCTCCGTGGAGGCTGGGGGTGGGGCCTCTCTGGGTTGCTTTCCAGGCTGAGGGGGTGAAAAGGCGGCCCAGGAGGCAGATCTCCGCGACTCTTTGTTTCTGCTTCGGGCCTTGCGCGGGGCTCAGCCCTGGAGGGGGCGGAACAGCCAACGGGGCGGGGCCCGGGCTCTGGACTCTGAGTTACCCCTCCTAGAAAGCTGGGTCGGGCGTCCCCAGAGGACATAGTGGGCCCCAGGGGTCTGGAGAAAGCTCTGCCCTCGGCCTAGAGGAGTTGCGCAGGCCTTGCCTGGGCCTGGGGCGGGGGCTGGAAGGCAGCGGCCCTGGGCCTCACTTGGTCTCTGGAGTTGTTCCGGGGAACCCCACCCCTCAAAGTGGGGCTCCGCGAGTCTCTTGGAGGAAATGGCCTGGACTGAAGAGCTGGCCAGCTGCTAGCACGAGGCCGCTAACAGCAGTAATAATAACACCGTCACCGCCAGCCTTTCAGCGAGAGCCGAGAGCGCGGGCGCACCGCGCTTGATTAAATAACATAATTAGGAGCTGCTTTAATGAATATTATTACATTTCAGGCGATTTCAAGAATGGCCTTTTATTTTCTCTGGGCAGGCAGCATAAATATAATGAAGTGTTTGAGATTATTAATAAAAACATGAATGGTCTACTTGGGGTTCGCGCCTCGCGGCAACGAGGCCACCAGCATTGCTCGCAAACCTGCCCAACAGAGCTGCTAGCGCGCGGGGCTGGCCGCCCCCAGGGTCCCGGGGACCCCGCTCTCCCCGAGACCCTAGAGAGAGTCCCGCCACCCGCGTGCGCTCCCTACTTGGAGGCCTGGAGAGGGCCTAGCTCTCTGCCGAATGGGACCAAGAGGCATGGAAGAGGGGTCTCCGGCCGGAGGCCCGGCGCCGGGGCTGCAGTTGTGCTGGGGCGCGTCGGGAAGGGGGGACCCGTCTCCCTGAGGCTGATTTCTGCCTCGCTCGGCGAATCCGAGCTTTCGGAGTTGCGCCTCGGCCCTTTGTCATCAGTCGCTATTAACCTCCCAGCGCGCGGCGGCTCCGCCTGGCAGGCAGCAGTTTTCGGCGGAGCCGGGACCCTCCCAGGGGCGCTTGGGGAGCCGCGGAGGCGAGCAGAAACCGCGGAGGGCGGATATTAAACCAGCGGGAGGCAGAATGACTTCTAGCAGAGCCCCAGCGAACAAACGCGGCCTCCCGGCCGGCTCCGCAACAACGTGCGAATTTACATATAGAGTGTCTGGGCGTGTGTTGCGCGCACCGGAAGCCCGGGCGCACCTGTGCCCAGCGGTGGAGGAGCGCCCCCATCGATTTGACCTTCTCATTCAAGGAAAAAACAGAACCGCTGGTGCCCTCTCGGTAATAGGCTGGGGTCCCCCGCATGGCTCCTTCCAGAAAGGCAGGGCGGGTCCGCGTTGCGGCCGTCGGCGGGTGTGGACCCTGAGATTCTGACTCCAGCCTGGGGACAGGCCCCACTCATCCAGCCCCGTTGGCAGAGCTGGGTGCAGCGGAGAAGGATGGCTCTGAACGCCAAGGAGCCCCGCCAGGCCCTCTCCGTTTCGCACTCTCGCGAGGGCGCCTGCTGAGACAGGCCTGGGGGTCGGCGGGTCCTCCGGGGCCCGGACTCCCAGGCCCTCTCGGAGTCTCTGCCCAGCGATGGAGCGGTGTGGAGTGACTCCGCCTGGGCCCCGCGGGGACACAGCTAGGCCTGGGGCAAGGGGGTCGTTCAGCTCGAAGGAGCAAGGACTTTCTTTGTAAATGGGCGTTCCTCTTTTGCACACTTAGAAAACCCGCCTCCTGTGGGGCAACAGTCTGTCCAGGGTTCCAGTCGTGGGGCGGGTTCTGCAGTCCGGGTCCAGAGCCGCGACACGCAGAGCCCGGGAGGCCCGGGAGCAACTAGCAGGCAGAGGACTTGGGAAAGGCTCACCGTCTTCCCAGCAGGCCTGACTCGGGACTCCATGGCGAAAGCAAGCAGGTGGCCAGCCGGGGCTCACCATGAGGGAGCAGCTTAGATTATATGCTGTTGGGAGTAAAGCGTAATAAACATAGGAGTAAAAAAAAAATCTCAGCATTTCAAGGATCTGAGGGTTCATCCAGTTCAAAAAAGAAGAAGACTCTCTATGTCACTGTAAGCCTAGTGTCTGCTTGAATACCTCTGAGGACGGGGAACTCATTACCCTACAAAGCTGTACTTTGGCCCTTTTCAGTGTTATAATTTGAAAACAGTCTTTTTAAAAAAATGATCGCTTCATGTAAAATAAGAGCGAGGCCAATACGACAATAGAAGTTGTGCCAATAGTTTGTTTGTTTGTTTTTTAATCATCTACTAACTCTCTGAACTGTTCAGAAGTTGGAGGTCGCGGGGAATGCGTGATCTCACCCCATCTGCGATGACCCTGGAGCGCAGCTTGGACCCGGGCAGCGAGAACTCGGAAGGAGTGGGAAGAGGAGGAGGTCTCACCTCCGCGGTGAGACCCCAGCTGTCTGAAAATCCCGCGGGCAGCTCCCAGACTCCTTCCTGGCAGGGCGAAGGCCCAGCCCAGAGGCCCCGCTTCCGCCTGGGAACACCAGCGGCCCGGCTGCAGGCGAAAACAGAAAACGACTACAAAGTCGCCTTTGGCAACAGAAGAATCTCGCTAGTCTGAGTTTCTTTTACAGGGAGAAGAAAAAAAAAAGTTTTTTCAAGCAACGGAAGTTTGGAAATACCTCAACTGAACGCGTAAATCACTCGCTCAAAGACCCCCAAACACTTCCTGGCCGAGGGGACTCCAGAGGCACGATCAGCACTGGCGAAGCAGGTCCCTCCCCCAATCTGCCTTGGAAGTCGTACCCTGTCTTTTGTTTTGGGGGGTGGGAGCAACAAAAGGCAAACAAAAATGGCACTTTAAAAAGGAGAGTCTCTTTGTCTCACGTGGAGTAAAAAGTTCCTGTCCCCGGAGGGAAGCGCCCGGTCCAGCGTGGGTGGGCAAGGCCAGTGAGCCCCCAGCCGGAGGGAGACCTGTTGAACTTGGCAAAACTTAAAAAATTTAGTCACTGGAATAGCACCGTATTTTTGAACACTTCCTCCTAGGAACGAGATGTGTAAATTATTTTGGTTATTCTGTGTTACATAAATAAGACATATCCAAACTTATTTTTTAAAAAATAATAACCACCTCTGGCTACAAAGGTAGGCACCTGGCACCTGCTCTGAGGTGGGGCAAAGACCACGAGCACCTGAGTGCTGGGGAGGATGCCCGGCCAACTCCTCTGGACTGAGACATGCTTAGAAAACTCGCCATTCCAACTGGGACCTCCAGTATTTTATAATAAAGAGGTTTTGTTTTATTTAATGTAACCTTCAAGAATTGAAACACACAAAAATGCGGGGAGGGGGGTGTTCACAATTTTGATAACCACAGTTGTAAATAGAAACATTCACTCATCTCTCATAAGATTATAAATATTTGATACTGGAACTGTAAAATGCACATGTTTTATAAACTAAAACAACAAAAGAAAACAAAAAACATAAACCAACTTTGCTTCCTGCTAAAAGGCATGTCATTTCATTGAGTTTCCTAAGCAGCAGATGGTTATTCACAGACCTTTAAATTACAACTTTTGTTTTTATAGTTTCCTTTTTAAAAAGGTTTACATTATTATGTACAAAGTAAAACTGTTACTGCAATGAAATAAAGAGGTTTAAGGCAAAGAGAGAAGTTCACCCTCAGTCCTCAGGGAGACCACTGGGGCTCCCAGCTCAGCCATGGGCTCATCCCCTGGGCTGTCCCAGCCACAGATGGACATGTGGACTGGTCTTTCCCCAGACACTAAACAGAAGACAGTGTGGAGTTATATATAGATAATGTGTTTGTTTATATATATATGTACTTGATGGGAAATATATTGAATATATTTAATTTACACTGTACCACACCTTCAAAAATAAAATGTATATTTTAAAAAACAAGAAAAGACAAAAAGTGATAAGAAATGATTATTTACACGTTTTCTTCCTTCCTCTAGATCCTGGAGGATTCTGAGTTCTTTTGAAAGACAAGGTAGCCACATGTTCCAGAACTGTGGACTCATACACGCCTAGTGTGTGTGTGTTTACATGCGTGCAGACATGTGTAAACACATATATTTATCTTGGAAGAATGTTCTCTATAGCAGAAGCAGCCACTCCAAGAAAAAAAAAAAAGGAAAAAAAGAAAAAATAGGGAAGAAAAGAAAAAGGAAAGGAAGATGATGCCATCTCCCTCTGCAGAGTCTTCTGCCCGCCCAGAAGCAGTGAGCCATGGTCTCATTTCTTAGACCCTGGCTGGCACCCAGGGTGGCTGATGGAGCCGCGGAAATTCCCGGGGCCAAGCCAGGAGGAGGGTTGCCCTACTGCTCTTAGGCTTTGGGCCACACACCCCAGACCTTTAGCCCCAGAACCTCGAAGCATTTCTGCGTGGAGGCAGTGCCCAGGGCAGGAGGGTTAGGCCTGCGGCAGGGCTGCGGCAGGACTGGGGACAGTGACACAGACCACAGATGCAGACGACGTGTGCACAGGGTTGGGCCTTGGTGAAGAGGAGGAGGAGAAAAGAGGAGGGGGAGGAAAGAGGAGGAGGGAGGGAGGGAGGAGGAGGAGGAGAAGAAGAAGAAGGAAAAAAGAGGAGCAGGAGGGAGGAGGAGGAGAAGGCGGAGGAGGAGGAAGGAGCAGGAGGGTGAGGAGAGGGAGCTGGGTGAGGCTTCGGGCCTGGGCAGCTGCTGATGAGCATGGAGCCAACTTCCCAGGGCAGGCCTGGGATACGCTCCGCGGCTTCCCAGGGCCAAACCCCAGAACTGGCCCAAGGACCCTGAAGTCCCCTCTCCCTCGCCAGGTCCCCTAAGCTCCCCAAGGCCTTGAGGTGGTGGGCCCAGGCTTGAGGTGCGGCCCCTCTTGCTGTCCTCACCAAGCCAACACAAACAAAGTGGCAGAAGTCATAGACCAAATAGGAGCTATTTATTCGGTTCACAGTCGTGTGAAATGCAGCAATAAAAAATCTTTGGACTTCAGCAAGTTGTTTTAATTTTTTCTTCTTTTGAAATAATAAAAAAGTGTCCAATGTCATATAATGGAGCTTAGGGGATTAAAAAAAGATGAAACCCTAAGCAGCCCCCTTCGCAAAAAAGAAAAAAAAACCCATAAAATTAGCATAATCCCATAAACACAAAAAACTCAAAAAATATTTTATAGTCAGATATTTTGGATTTTATACCACCTGTAAATTATATATACATAGAATATTGCAGAACCTTAGCTAATACACGATATTTTCACTGTTAATGCTGGTATAATCTTTATACACTGGCCCTTTGTGATTTTCAATTATTGCATTGTTTCGCGCGGACTGAGACCTGGCCTCCACCCCGCCCTACTCACTGTCCGACTTGCCCTCCTTGGCCGTGGTGGAGTGATTGTACAGGCCCTGCGCCATGAGGTGCACGGCCAGCGTGTTCTTGTTGCCCGTGGCCTTCTTGATCTTGGCGCGCTTGTTCTGGAACCAGATCTTGATCTGTGACTCATTGAGGCTGAGCTCCTGCGCCAGGCTCTGGCGCCGCTGCTCTGTCAGGTACCTGTTGGTCTGAAACTCAGCCTTGAGCCTCTGCAGCTGCTCGGCGGTGAAGGCCGTGCGCGGCCGCTTGTCCTCTTTGTTCGGGTTCTTCTTCTTTGGTTTTCGAGACCTGGGACCTGGGTAGGTGTGGTGGACAGAGAGAAGCCAGGTTACCCAGAGGTGTGCCACCCAACAGGCATCGGGAAGGAGGCAGGGACCCCAAGAGGAGAAGTGACTCATCCAAGGCCACTCAAGGCTGAATGGCCAGATGTGGGGCTGGACCTGGGACTGGGTGTGGCTTCATGTGGACTCCACCACCTAGTGAGGGAGGAGTGGGTGTGGGGGTACGTGGGGCTATGGGGCAGGCCTAGTAGACAGGCTGATCACAAACCAGGGGTCTTTAGATAAAAGCAAAACTCCCAGGTGTAAGCAAAGCCCCCCCAAACTTTCTGTCCTGGTTTTTCCTAGCCCATTCTGAGGCTCCGTTCAGGAACAAGGATGGGGGTAGGTGCTGGAAGAGAGGTGAGGGGAGAAGACCGATGAAGACTGCAGGGCAGTCATGGAAGCAGGAGGTTCCCTGAGGGCTGTGCTGGGGACCCCCACGGGGATACCCCACAGGGTGCCGAGGGCTGTGGGAATCAGAAGCGGGTGGGCCCTGAGGACAGGAGGGGCCCAGAGTGTCTGCCTCCACCCAAGCTCCTCTATGACTCCCAGCCCAGGGCTCTGTGGGCCAAGTTCATTCCTGTAAGGATGAGGCGGGCATGAACTTCTCTCCTGGGTGGGGAGGGGCACCAAGCTACTAGGGAGTCCTTCTTCACCCACTGGAAATCTTCCAGGTTTCCTGTCCAGGAGAGGGGATCTGGGTCTGGAAGTGTACTGACGATGGAGACCTGCCCCTCCTTTTCCCCAGACGAGGGGCTGCTTCACTGTGGGCAGCAGAACAGTCCAGCTGACCTTGCCAGGTTCACACGTCTGACACTCCCCACCCCCTCACCCCCCACCCCCTGCCCCGTTCAGACCCTGCCCTGGCCTCCCTGTGGACTTGCTCATGTTTGGGGCAGGGTTGCTCTAAGGCTCCTAGAACCTGCTATCCACGGGGAAAGGGCAGAGGGAGGAGAGCAGAAGGAGGGGCATGTAATCAGTTTCTTTTTGGTGTTAAGAGGCTCAACCCCTTGGCATTCCCCATGAGGGAAGAGGTGCACAAAGCCATTGGTGACAGACAGTGGTGACCTCGCCTCTGGGTTTCAATTTGTGAGGTGTGTGATTCAGCTTTAAGGAGCATCTGGCCCCAGCTTCATCAGAGGTCCCTGCCACTGGAGGCCAGAGAAGGCTGGACCCTACACCCTTCAGGGCCAGAGAACTGCCAGGCACCCTGGGCAGCAGAGCACTGTGGATCACACTGGAGGTCCTGGGACTGCATCTGGCCAGGTAGGAGAGTGGACGAGGGTGCTGGGGCTGTGCTCAGCAAGAGGCCCAGGGTGAATGCCAAGCACTCCCTCCCAGGCAACTGAGACTGGAGCTCTCTCCAGGAGACCGGCCTGGAGAAAGAAGGTCTGTGGGCACCACCAAGGGATACCAAGGGCAGCTTCTAAAGCAACCCACAAGCAGGCTCACCATCCGAGAGAGCACACACCCTACACTTGGGCACCCACCCCACGTGCACACTCAGGGACTGTTTTACCCCCAGGGCTCCACACCAGTGGGCCTGGCTTTGGTGGGGGTAGGTGCAGATTTAGGCATGGGGGTTGGCCCTCTGGACCGGTGGTGAGGGATGGGGCACACGGCTCCAGGGGAGGCCTGGGCAAGACCAGCCCCAGCCTCTTGCTCCCAGAGCCCGTCTCTGTCTCCATCTCCACTCCCTTCCCCAGAGAAGTGCGTGCCCTACCCCCAAACTCCTCTGGTCTTGGGGCTCTTGTTAATGCACCCATGAATCAGCCCTCAAAAGGACACCATTTGATAGAAAGAAATCTCCCTAAAATCAGAATTTTTAGTTCCCTTTTTTTTTTTCTTGATTTTCTTTCAAAAGACACATACTTAGGAGTCTCAGAAACAGAATCAAACCTCCCCAAGAAAACTCTCTCCATCTCCGCCGCTTCTTTCGGAGACGCCAAATAACAAAAACGTTATCGTGTAGGGATATTTTAAAGCTCATGAAGATTGGAGACTTGGGCTGGGCTGGGCTAGGCCGGGCCGGGGGAGGGGGGAGAGCGCGGCTCCCGGGCCAGTGGAGGCTGCCTCAGAACTCCAGCGTCGCCTCACAAAGCCTGGCCGAGGTTCCTCGCCCAGCATTGTGAGCCTGTATGTTAATTAAATATTAACAAAGGAGGAAGAAGAGAACAATGGAGCAAATTTCAGTTCTAGCTGGAGAAATCTGAATTTCATCAGAAATACGCACGCGTATTTCTGCAGGATGGCGGAGGAAGGGTGGCTCACTCCTGCTGTGATCTGGGCAAATGACCCCCGCAAAATAGTTGAAGGTTGGGGGGTATCGGGGATCCGCTGCCAGCTCCGGGTCAAACAGCCCACTCCTAATGGCGGTTCCCAGCTGCAGACCCGCATGGAAAGCAGTTGATAATTTCTATAAGGACATGGACTTAGTTTTTTAAAATTTCATATCTGTGAAAAAATACACCCAGCATCTCTGCACGGCCCCTGCGAATGCTGCCTCTTTCCTATCGGCAGCCCCCAGGAAACCTTGAGAGAAGGTCCTTTCTATTTGGGGAAGGCAGGTGCTGGGAGGGACGCCCGCCTCCCTTGTCCTCGCTGTGTGCAGGAAGGGGGCTGAGCCCCACCGCTGAGGGCCGGCGCTGGCAAACAAAGTGGAGACGAAGGAAAAGGGCGCCTTTATTTTCACCCTTCCCTGTGCGCGTCCTCCTCCGTCCCACCCGCTAGCGCAGGCCGGAGGGACAGAAGGCAGAGCGGCAATGGGCCTCGCCTTTTCTTCCCTGACCACAGCTGGGATAACGGGATGGTAGGACAAGTCTGGGGTGGGTTGGGTCGGGGGTCCGGGTTGGTCTGAGTTAAAAGATCGCAGGGAAGGGGTTGAGAGTGCGCATCTCTGGCCCATCGTCCAGCCACTCCGTTCACCCCGAACCCCCCGCCCCAAACAAAACACAAAAACAACAAAAAACTACAGTGGAGGAGACGTGGGCTAGGGGCTGCGAAGAGATGCCCCAAGGCCGGTGGAAGAGAGAGAGAGGGGACAGGGACAGGGGGAGGGAGAGAAAGAGAGAGAAAGAGAGGGAGAAAGGAGGTCCCTTCTGCTGTCCTAAGAAGTCTGTACCCGCTATCGAATCAGTCCTGCCGCCCGCTCGACTCCTGGTCGCTGCCCTGGCCAGCGTCAGCTTCACACAATGTCGTGTGAGTCTTTGTGCGAGTGTGCGGAGGAGGTTCGAGACGTTTTCTTCCCGCTAAGTTCCCGGGCCAGCACCGCCCCCCAGCTCCACGGACCTCCCCGCAGCGAGCCGGGATGCGTGGTCCCCGCGGGCTCACCTGAAGAAGGCCGGTCAGAGTAGCGCGTACAGTAGACCCAGGCCGGCCAGAGCATGGGCTGCGCGCCCAGGGTGGCTCCGGCTTGCGAGTTGTCCGAGTCCGAGCTCACCGACAGGTCGCCGCCGCCCAAGCCGCGGGCCTTGAGCGCCCCGTCCAGGGGGCCGCCGGGGTCGCCGCCTTTCTTGGCGCCACCAAGCAGCGACAGCGTCTTGGAGCCGCCTTCCCCGTCCCCCGGAGAGTCGCTGCCGGCGGCGGGTAGCGGCCCGCCCGCGCCGGGCGCACACGATGGGTTCTGCCGGGGCTCTCGGGAGCCCGACCCCAAGAGCTGCTCGGATCCTCCCGTGCCGCCGCCTCCCTCCGCACCGCTCGCGCTGCCTTCGCCGCCGGCTCTGCCGCCCCTTCCTCCTCCCGCGCCCGAACAGCAGGTCCCCGCGTCCTTGCGCCGGCCGAACTCCGGCCGCAGGATGTTGTCGATGAAGAAGTTGGTGATGCGGTGCGGGTGCTGGTGGTTGCCGGGCGCCTGCAGGACTGCGGGCAGCATCAGAGCTCGCCGGTGCCCGGTGTCCGCTTCGCCCGGGCTGCTGCCGCCGCCGCCGCCCGAGCCGCCGCCGGGGCTGGATTCTGGCTGCCGCTGTCCCTCCACCGCCGCCGCCGCCGCTTCGCCGGGCTTGGGGTCATTTTCCTCCATGCTGTTCACAGTAAATCCCAGACTGGTGCTCCGGGGACGCCCTTCCGAATCAGTCTTCGGCCCTCCTGCAGCGCACACGGGGACCCCCGCGCCCCCACCCCGCCGAGTCTTCCGAGGGCGTGCGCGGCGGCCACAGCCAGGGCTGGGGTCCTACAAGTCGCCGGCCGCGCTCGGCGCGGAGCCACGTTTGAATCCACAAACCGGGTTAGAAACACCACGAGCCGCCCGGCTCGCCCAGACGCTGGGAGATTCGGCAGAGCCAAGTCCTCGACTTCGCAGCGCGGTCGGGCTCTAGACAGTCACGAGGGTCCGGCGGGGACGCGGGCTGCCTCCTGGGCTCCGCGCTCCTCTCGGCGTCCGGCCGCCTCTGGCTCCCGCGCTGCAGCCTGGGCCGCCCGGGGCGAGAGCTGCGCGCATGCAGGCAGCGCGCTCTCCGTCGCTCACGCCCGCCCGGGCCGGCTCCGGCCGCCGCCGCCACCCGGCCGTCCCCGCCCGCGCGCCCCAGCCGGCCCTCGAGGGTGCGGGGCGCCCTCGGTCAGCGCGCCTGCTGCCGCCCGCACGCACATGGAGGCCCCCTCCGCGCGGCCGCCGCCCCGCTGCGGGCAGGGGCGCCCCACCGGCGTGCGGCCGCACCCCCACCGAGCCCCGCGGAGCCCCGCGGCCCGAGTCGCATGGGTGAGGGACGCGAGGCCAGGGCCCGGCCAGGCCGGGCTGGGCCGCCCGTGCTCCCCGGCCTTCTGCCGCCCTCGCCGCCTCCGCCGCCGCGCGGGCTCGGAAATTTCCAGGCCACTCGGCGCAACCTGAGACACTTTCACTCTGGATTTTTGTTCTTATTTTTAACAGAGCCCCCTCGAGTGACGTCGCAGACCGGTCTCCTGGACACGTGCCTCGGGCCAATGGCCGCGGCGCCGCGCCCCCACGTGACGCTTCGGCCGCCGCTGGGTGACAGCAGCCGCCCGCCGCCCCTCCCCCCCTTAAAGCGGCCGTGTCCCTCACTCCGGGTGCGTGAGCCCGGGAACCCGACGAGACCCGCGATCGCGTCTCCTGCGCTCGCCCGCGCTTTCCCCGTCTCTTCGTGGTTCAGGGCTCTGAGCCACCCCGCGACGGCCCCGCCAGGTCACCCCAGGGCGCGTAGGTGGACACGCACAGGAAGGTCGCTATTTTTAACATTTCCATATTGTTTACCGTGGGGCGAAATCCCACAATTCCTTGCACAAAATGCATAAATAATATTAAATGAGCTGCCCAGATACAAAGGGACTTTTGTGGTCCGCTTTCCTTGCTGGTGGAGAGGATAGTGTCACTCCCGTTTGACTTGGTATCCCGGCAGCTTCCTGTCTTAAACGCAGAGCTGGCGTGCAGGACGCTCCTCCTGCAGACACTTATTGTAAGTGTGCGTGTGTGTGCGTGTGCGTGTGCAGGGAGGCGCGTGCATACGGCCGCATTCCACCCGGGGACAGCGACCCTCATGAAACATGCATAGCGATCCGGAAGAGCGGGGGAATGCAGAGTGCCGCTAGGTTTGAGAAGGGAGAAATCCGGGAACCTCGGAGGTTCTAAGGGAATCCTTTTTGCGAAGGAAAGGAGGGGTGGCGGTTCAGCTAAGCCTTCAAAACCAAGTCGCCCGCCCTCCTCCAACTTCTCTACGCTGATTGAGGCGCTCCCAGACTGGTCATCTCATTTTCTTTATTTTAAAATCCTTTAAACTAGTTTTGCAGAGCAGGACCAATTTGAAAGGAGAATTAGGAATCCAGTGGCACAGGTGGGAGCTCCCATTGGTTTCTCCCCTCCTCTCTCTTCATAGACCTTTCTAGACTTTCCTGCCAGCTGTTGTCAGAATGTCCAACTGGAAGTTCTGTTTCTTCTTCTCTTCCCCTTCGTCCCCCAGCCTCCTTCCCATTTGCTCTTCTCTACCCACCAAACACCAGTTGTTACCCCAGGTTCGCCTGTCCGTCATGTAAAATGCATTTTTATTGAAATGTGTGAACTCCTGGAAACATGCGAAAGGGCAGCTCTGAGGGTGCGGGAGCGTTTGCACACCATGAGTACCCTCATTGCCAGGAAGGCAGGGAGAGTGTAGCCTGGTCCGGCCATCCTAGGGCTGCTTGGCCCTGGGTAGCCTCGGGGTGATCAGCAGCCCTGACCCCCGCAGAGGCAGCCAGCGGGGAGCTGCCAGGCGAACTCCTAGAGTCTGGGGCAAGCACCTCCCAGGCAGTGTGGCCTGCCAGGCCACCTGGAGGACTGAAGGTTGTGCCTGGCCTCCCAGGGGCTGTCCTTAGCTCAGTAGGCTTCAGAGTGCTGGCTAGGCTGCAAGAAGCAACAGTTCCCACAGGGCTGCTCCCAGGAAAATGAACCCCCCAGGAGGGAGAGAGGTGCTGGGCTGGCCACCTGGCCACTGGAGGTGGCTCTGGTCAGAGTGTGCCCCCTGTCTTCTGGTCTTGGGCAGGGTGGGGAAGCCGCTTCTCACTGGGGCTGACTCCTCCACTTTTTCTTCATTGGAGGAGTCCTTACCAAATGTTCTGACTAGGCACACACCTGTCAGGGGTCCTCCCTGAGTCTCAAAGAATCAAACCTGCCCCCAGGAAAATAGGGCTGGTGAGAGTTGGTATGAAGTCTTATTGACACTTGCTTGGTTTTTTTTTTGGCGGGGGTGGGGGGGGGGTAGAATTTTCTGCAGCTCTGGGAACCTTGATGATCACCAGTCAGGAAAGGGTGGGTCTGATGACTTTGGGTCTCCTGAATCTGGTGTGGAGGGAGGGGGACCTCGAGCTGTTTTGCTCCCTGCAGAACCATCCCAGGTTAATGGCTCCATCTGTCCCATGAAAACCAATTAGGCGGCTTCCTGAGAAGTATTTTCTGAATTCTTAGGACTCTTTGCTTCTGAGAGCCTCAGTATATAAATGGCCCCAAGACGCTGGGCTTCAGCCCTGTGCTTTCCAGTGACCCAGACCCCAACTCGTGGTTGCAATAGAGACTCTGGGAAGCATAGCGTCACCTCCAGGGCGCCAGGCCGGCCAGTGGGCGGAGACCTGCCCGCCCCCGGTCTGTGGGCTGCGCCACGGGGCTAACTGGAGAAAGAAGAGGCATTTCGGGGTTGCTCACCTGGAAGGGAGGAGGGTGAGAGGTGGAGGGAAGAATAGGAGAAAGAAAGAAATGAAGAGATAACTCGAGGGTACCGGACCCCCCAAAGTGGACCCAAACGTGAAACAAGTGCGGGAAAGCTTTGAGAGAGGCATCGTTCAAAGGGCCGGGGAAGCTGGGATGGTGCTGCAGAAAGTTGAGCTGCCGAGGGCCTGGGTGATGCCAAGTTCCACACACACGGAACTCTCCGCAAGGTGTTTCAGGAAGCTTCGAGAAGCGCGCGTGAGGCCCGGGTCCGGGCCCGGCCTCCTGCCCCAGCTGGGACGACGCCTGGCATTTTCTGGGGATGCGGGGCAGTGGCCTGTTTCTCCTCCGCGATGCCAGCCTCGGCTGCCACGCGCCCGCGAGCTCAGCGCCTCCGCTTTCTCCCCCCTGAACGACCGCCCTCACGTTCGGCCTTTCTGCTCGGATCAGACGAGCCCTCACCGGACATTTGTTTCTCCTGGCATGGAAAGTGAAGCTCCGGCCCAGGAACCCCGTTTTCCTTCTAGCCTCACCCGGGAATCGGAGAGCCCGGCAACTACCCGCTTGCGGAGGACGGTCCTCCATATTTCCCAGGCTTGCTGCACAAAGAGGGGCCTCGGAGAGGGCGAGCAGGAAAGCGACTTCCAGACGCCGGGCGCTTCAAGACACGGACGCTAGTTTTGCAAACAAAACCTCGGTGAGGCACCCCGGAGACGCCGGGCTCCCGGCTGCCGAGCCAGGCTCCAGTTTTTATCTGAAAACGAGGCCAGAGAAGGGTGACTTCCGGCACCTCTGCGTCTCCTCACTCCCCTTGCTTCTCTAGGTTGACGGGACTATTGGAAAAATGGGCTCAATGAGAGCCGTTCACTCCCCGCTGCCTTGTCACTCGCGGGGCAGAGACCCCCAACAATCCCTGAGGGCGAGATCTCCGCCCCAGCCAAAGCAAGCCGGACCAGCCCTGCGCCCCCGGCCTTGAGCCGAGCCCAGTAGGGCCTGGCTCCAGGCGCCGGGCGGAGAATTGGGGCCGATTGGAGAGAAACATCTCCCCCGGGCGGTCAGAGAGCCACCCTCGCCTCCCGCTGCAGACGCTACAACTGGACCTGCAGACAAAGGCCAAAACGAAGGGGCGCGGGGAGCAGGGGCGGGGCGGGTGGGGCCAGCGGGCGCAGACGTTGCGAGTCTGCGCTCACCTCTGAGCGAAGGAGGACGGACCAACGTGCCCACCGGGCCAGCTCGGGGACAGAGTATGGGAGGCTGGGTCTAGGGTTTGGGACTTCCTCGGAATAACCTCTGGAAGGAAGGGGTTAAATGCACCAACGGCGGGCCTGCAAAGGGCCGGTAGCTTCGTGGCAACTGGGGCGCTGGGCCCTGGGTGCCAAGCGCTTCGCCTTTCCCCGCCCCAGGCCCGCCAGGGGCGCGTGTGGTGCGGGCCGAGCCTGGTGGATGGGTTGGCGCCGGCAGAAGCTAGTCAGGGAAGGGCGGCAAGCAGTTGTACTGCACGTCCTGGTTCTGCACGGATCGCCCGAGAAGCGCCTGTGCTCAGCCAAAACTCCTGGGTGTCGGGGAAGCAGAGTGGGCCAGGCGCCCACGGGGGACAGCCCTTCTGTCCTGGCTTGATGCTTGGCCCAGGCTCCCCGGGGAGGGGGGCAGGTGGGGGCAGGTGGGCAGATCTCCAGAGCTGGCGACTAAAGATGCAGAAACTGTCCCTCACCTGGTGTTTCTGGAAAGCGGTGGCTTCTGAATGAGACTCTGAAGGATGGCTCTACTCGGGCTAGCAATCCCCACACCCAAACCGGGACCTCTGTGCCCACTCCCCCTTCCGGCTCTCCAGCGCCGGGAGAGCCTTATTCTGGATGACCTGCCTTCCCAGGAATCACCTTTTCTCTGCAGCTCTCTGCCTGCACTCTTACCCTATTTTACTGCTGTTCTTATTCCCTAAAATTTGGACTCCCGTGGAAGGTGGGCCCACTTCCACTCAAGATCCACCCCTGAGTCTCCCCAAACAGATCTGCACCCTGGCGTCTTCCTGGAGCCCTAGGAGGGGCTTGCGAGCACAGACTGTTTCACCACCTAATGCCTGGATCCTCATGAAAACGCCTCCTCAAAATCGCAGCCAGAAGACAGTGGCACCTCACAAATAATCCAGAGTCAAATAAGTAAAATCAGTTTGGCAAAGGAATTCGAAGAATGGCTTGAGCTGGCTAAGCACACCAAAACAGGAAGGAAAACACGGAAAAGGATAATAAGCTTTGAAATAAATGAACCACCTTCTCCAACCTTGCAACCATTCACAGACGGAAGAAATTCTAGTATGCATCCTCTGTCTTCCTTTGACCTTTGGAAAGAAAACAAGATGTTCAAAAGGAACTCCTGAAACACCAGCCCCACCTCACAGAGGCTGAAATTTTCTTTTCTTCTCTTCTTTCCCCAAAGGCTACAAGTAATCACAGAGAGGCCAGTGTAGCTTAAACACCTATGTAGTGACTTTCCAGCATTTTTGGAAATGGGATTTGTGTGGTTAGAGATTTACAAAATTTTAAGCAAGTACAGTCTTGGTTTAACTCAAACCATCTGGATCCAGCCCAGCCAAACTACCTACAGCTTGTTAGATGATAACTCATTAGTCTAGGTTTTATGAAAGGAAGAAAATATCTAAACAATCACCCCCACTCCTAAATATCACAATGAATTGTGCTTAACTGGGAGAACTCAATTAATTTATATAGTGTCTACGTTGGGGGAAATATATTTTTTAAAATATATGTTAACTGATTTTTTATTTATCAAATATAAATATATAAAGATATATAATTTTATATAAAAAGGCAACTACATTGCAAATTAAATTCAAACATTTCCTCTACTTAGTTAAATGATTGATCAATTCCTCTGAGTTCAATAAAGTTTGCCGTTTCTTTAGCATGAGCATCTTTAATTGACACACATGCTTACATGTATGGTATGGGGGATCCCTGTACCCCATCAATCCCTGTGTTGAGTATAGAAGCTCGTGTGAAGCGTGGCGACCTTTTACAAGCACAAAGTCTCATAGTGACCTTCGTGGACTCACACGCGGAGGGGCACTGTGCCACCCCTGCATCACGGACACCTGCCTCTAGCCTTGTCCAAGGCCCAAACCACCCTTCCCAGGGCAGCCGTCCAGTCTCACTCCCACCAGGGATGGGAACCTGCTGTGGCGCTCTGGACCCACTCCCTTCCTTTTCCTCTCATCCCAGCACTTCTGGCTCCACTTAGAGAAAAGCTCAGTAGATCAAGATTTCTCAGTTAAGGCACATTATAGAAGTGCTCTCTTTCTCCCCTAAAATATTCCTCTTTCCTTTCGGAAACTCACTGAAATATTCCGGTCCCCTTCAGAAAGGCTGTGTGTTGTAGTTTATGTTACGGAGTTGCAGGGTTTTGTGTGTCTCACATCAATTAATCCCCTAAGACACAACAGCCTCTGTGATGACGGCAAAGTTGAGCAACTCGACACCATTTGGAGCATTAACACAGGCTAGGAGAAAGAAACGAGATAGGCGCGAAGATTTCCCGTGCATGGAGCGAATGCTCTTGAATTCCTCGGGATTTACACCTCCCCATCTACCAGGAATGAGAAATGCGAGCTGTTCTAATTCACTGCCTGCTTTTAGTTCTCTGTTCTCCCTGCCAGAGCTAATTTTGGCTGAGGAGCAACCTTTGGGTTACAGATGTTAGGGGGCCGCGCCTAGGGGGAAGGGGGACTCTGAGCTCAGCCAGCCCCGCCAGAAAGTTTGGTACCAAGGCTCGGGGTGCGCTCCCAGGGCAAAGCGCGGGTTCTCCAAACGAGGAAGGTTGGGCGGCACTTAAGGTTTTCTGTCTTGTTTGTAGACACAAGTTCAGCGGCACCTCGTACAAAGCAGCCCTGAAAGTTCAGGCTTGAAGACGGAATGTGGAGCCCAGGGCTTCTTGGGTTGGAAACCTCGCTACTAGGGCATTCTCCGCAGTCGGCTGCCAGAAACGATTTCGGATCGAGATCCGCAGGGTGGTGAGCGTCTCCCACGGTCAGAGGCTGAGCTGACTGCAGGCTGAGAGCCCTTCTGCCCGGAGGAGAATCTCCTTTCTGCAGAAACTACTCCTGGAAAACACAAAACCGAGCGAAAAGAAGGGCAACGCAGGTCTGCGCGGAGGGGAACTCCCTCCCCGGGGAAGGAGGCGCCTAGCGCTGGCACAGTCGCCAGTGGGGTGCAGGTGGGGCAGACTAGGGTGAAAAGCGGGGCTTGTGGCACACGGGTCTCCCTCGGGTCCGAAGGACAGAGTGCAGGCACATTCCAGGCACCTGGGGCAGTCCCGTCTGCCCTGTGGAGCGGGAGCCGGTCCCGAGCTCCCCACATCTCCCGGGAATGACTCATCCAGAGGCTAGACCGCGGGGCAGTTGTGTCTGCGGGGGAGCCCCCAGCTGGATTTTTCTTCCGTGCGCTCCCATGTTCGAGTGCTCATGCTCGGCGGGAGCTGGCTGTGCGCTGCCCGGGGTGGATGGATGTGCTTGGAGCGCAGGCCTTGACTCACTAGGGTGTGCCCCAGTCTTTTCCCACCAGAATTAGAGGTCTCTGCAGGGGGCACAACCCCTCTCCCCCTCTCCTAACTGTCCTCTCCACCTTGCCGCGGCCTGAGCTAAGAAGTGAGGAGCTTCCAGGGCTGGATCCCTAGGAGGCCCCCAGCACTTTTCCTCCGAAGGTCAAGGAAATCAGGTCTCTCTCCTCGGCGCCTTCGGAGGGAGCAGAGAACCTCTGGGCGAGCACAGTTTTACGGGGGATTCCTAGTGACCTGCCCTGTGCCCAGCGATACCCCAAGGAGGAGGGAGGGAGCTCTGTGGAGAGGCAGGGTGAGAGTGGGTGTCTACACTCGCGTCCTCTGGCTCGGAGCAGAACCCGGTGGATGCGCCCTGGCTGAGCTCCTGTCTCCTAGCGGTGGGGAGCGTCGCGCCCTGTCGGGACCCTTGGTTTGACAGGAGGGCCTGGGCGTCGGAGCCCGAATCCAACCGGCGCCCAGACCCAGGAGGCAGACTCCTGGGCTCCGAACGTTTCTTCCGTAGCGAAAGCTTGCTCTCTCTTCCCCCAAGTCCCGCGGGGGGCAGGAGTCGAAGGGAGCGGCAGGAGCGGGGCCTCCTCCCAGCGCCCAACACCTCGGGCGCGCCGGCCCTGGGACTCGGCTCGGGGGAGTAGAGGGAAGGCCCGGGTTGCGGATTTGTGAATGAACCTCCAAGCTCTTTGCAGCTCACGGATCAGAGGCTGCGATCGCCCCACCGACGTGGTCCAATGAGCCGCCGCAATAAGCGCTTAGCGACGAAGCGGGGGCACTGCCTGGACTCGGGGGCTCCGCGCAGCTCGGGGCCGGACGGGGGAGGGGCCGAGCCACAGCAGCAACTTCAAAGCCGGTTGTCGGGACTCAGCGATGGGTGGGGTCTCCCCGGGCCGCGCCGTTCGCGGGGGCCTTCCATTCCCCCCACCACCCCGCCCGCCACCCCACCGGAACGCCCAGAGGCGTTCCCAGCCCAGTGATAGTGACTCTGACTCCCGGCTGTCTCCGCGCCCTCCGCTCGCGCGTCCTTGGCGTCTCCCCTGTGACCCGGGGGCGATCACATCCTGAGACCTAATCCGGTTACTTCCGGGCGCGGGTCTCCACCGCCTCCCGGGCTGGCTGGACTTGCTTCCCTTAGTAGCCGTCTCATTCACGGCTCCCGCGCCGCCAGCTCCCCTTTCAAAATTAAAGTCTTTGGCTGCCTTCCTTATGTTTTCCCTGAGAGAGGAGGGGAGGGGAAGGCGGGGGAGGGGAAGGGAGGGGCGGACACCCACACGTGTCCGGCAGCAGAGGCCTTGGGCCCCTCCTCAGAGGGAAATCGATGAGCAGACACCAAGCTACGCGAGCCCCGGCCCCTTCCCCGCCGGGGGGTCTCCGTGCGCTCCAGAGGCGCACCTGGAAGCAATTCTCCTCTCGTAACCACCGCCTCCTAAGGCTGTCCCAGCATCTTCACATCTCCTAAGCATCTGCACATTTCCGCGCTGTTTTCTGGAGGTCCTCGGAGAGGGGGAGGGGAGGTGGGGTGCTGTGGGGGCGGGGAAGGAGAGAGGTCAGGGGTTAGGCAGGATTACGGCTCGGCTCGGTGACCCCTCTCATCCTCCGAGACCCAGGGAGGGGGTCTGTAGCGGGGGCGTCCGGACCTCTTTTGCAAAACCGAGCTCTGGGGGAGGGTTTGCGTCCCACGAATCACCGGGAAAGTCTAAATGGCGAAGGCCGGGGAGCGGCCGGGGAACGGAAGATGGCAGCATCCTGGGGCCTGCGAGAGAAGATGGGGGTGCACCCCCAGTGATCGCGGCACGAGGCGGCGCCTCTCACCGCACCCCGCTACAGCCAACTCGGCCTCCGCCCCTGCGGCGCAGGGAACCGCACGAGTCCACGCGGGCTGCGAGCTCCACCCGCGCAGCGCGGCCTGAGCTCCGCGCCTCCCTCCCACTTGCTGCGAGGAGGTGGGAAGCCCTCTCTGCTGCGCCCTGGCTCCCACCGCAGTCTTCAGAGAATAAACTCTCTCAGGAGGACCGAACTGTCCCTACCCTCTGTCCCAGCCTTAAGAAGGACTTCCTGAAAATATGGTAGCCAAGAACAGAGTGAAGATGTGACCCCGAGGTCTCCTTCTCCACCTCCCCTGCCTGCTGTCCCTGAACCTCCCCACTTCCCACCAGCCCAGAGGGGTCAGGGCTTGACCAGCAAGACCCACACTGCCACCACCACAGTGCTGACGACTGTCACCATTTCCTTCCAGCTCCAGCTGCCGCCTGGACACCATCTCTGGAAGGCCGACCGGCACCTTCAATTTCACATGCGCTGGCTCAGAGCACAGCTGACCTGGCTCCCCCGCTCCCCTGATTGAGCCTTCCTAGTTTTTCCCAGGCACCCAGCTGGCCACCCCCCAGGAGACGTCCCTGATCCCTCCTTTTCTCTCTAGAGCCACGTACTATTAGCAAGGCCTGTTGGCTCTGCCTCCACATCTGTTCCACAGCTCCGATCTTCTCCTCCTTCCTCCGCTAGCCCCCAAGCCCATTCTCCCCCACCTGCAGGGTCGCATGGCTTCCTCGCCAGCTCTCCACCTCACAGGTGCCCCCGCGGTCCACTGCTCTCCGAGAAACAGAGTAAGTTTCAGATCAGACCTGCCCTTGATCAAAACCAGTGGTTTCCACTTGCACTGAGAATCAGACACATCCCTCAAATGTCTTTCAGGACCCGGTGAAATCACCTCCCTCACTGCAGGTTCTAAGCGTAGTTTTGCCAGCTCTTGAGCCTCCAAGCCATGACCACCCCAGGAGAGCTCTTTTCCTTTGGTCCTGGCTCTTAGTTCATCTGGTGCCTTCTTTCTCCACATTTTTGGGCACAGACTGTTCCCCAGAGAAGGGCCACGGGATCTAAAATGACTCCCTAATGCAGTTGTGTTCCCCACAGCATTTATGGCCACTTGCAGTTGTAAAGGTGTCAGTGCGTTTATTGTCAGTCTCACCTCTAGAACCTGACCTTTCAGAGGGCAGGGCTTTGTCTTCTTCCTGGCTGTAGCCCCAGTTCTGGAAGAGGGACTGTCACACAGTAACATCAAACCAGCGCTCTCAGACTTTTTGGTCACAAGACTGCTTTACTCTCAGAAATTACTGAGCCCCCCAAAGAGCTTTTGTATAGAACAACGGATTTAGACATCTATCTGTAATTTGTACAGTATTAGAAATTGAAATGGAAATGTTTAAATATATCGATTAATTGATTAATTGATTCGTTTACAATGACAGAAACTCACTTCGTGTTTACTTAACATATTTTAATGAACAATTATTATATTCCCACAAACAAAAAAGTCTGAAGAGTGGTTTACATTTTTGCACCCCTCCTTAATATCTGGCTTAATAGAAGATAGTTGGATTCTCATTTTTGCTTCTGCAATCCATTATTTTGGTTCAAATATATGACGAAAATGCAATCTTTCACAGATACGTAAGAGTATTTTATTAGCCTTGGCAGATGATTGTGGAGATTCTTCCTTGATATTATCCTAAAATTCAACAAATGGTGGTTTCTTGAAGGTTGGTTGGTTGTAATGTGGAATCTGAAACCATGTCAACGAACGTTTCATACTCTATTACATTAAAATCCATGGATCTATCTTGCACTTTGAATGGCTTCTTTGCCCACAAAATCAATCTTTCTTTTCTTTTTCTTTCTTTCTTTTTCTTCTCTTTCTTTCTTTCTTCCTTCCTTCCTTCCTTCTTTTTCTTCTTCCTTTTCTTTCGTTCTTTCTTTCTTCTCTCTTTTCTTTCTTCTTTTTTTTTTCTCTTTTCTTTCTTTCTTACTTTCTAGTCTCTGTCGCCCAGGCTAGAGTGCAGTGGTTTGATCTCTGCTCACTGATACCTCCATCTCCCAAGTTCAAGCAATTCTCCTACCTCAGCCTCCCAAGTAGCTGACATTACAGGTGTGCACCACCACACTTGGCTAATTTTTTGTATTTTTAGTAGAGATGGGGTTTCACCATGTTGTCCAGCCTGGTTTCAAACTCCTGATCTCAAGTGACCCACCTGCCTCAGCCCACAAAATATTTTATACAACCACATATTGCTCATGTGGAAAATATTGGTTCACTAAGTTATGCAGGTCTTCCAAATGTCAAACTGTTTCTTAAACAATATCACAAAATCACATTTGTCAATATCACCACTCATCTCATTTGAAAACTCTTTAAATTTGGGAGGTTTTCTGGCTCACGGTGTTGGATACAAGTTTTCAAGAATTTTAATTTTCACTTGAAAATACATTTTACCATTAGCAACAAATACGACTTTCCTCAATATGACAGGCTCATTTCATTTATTTTTGAGAAGGTGTCTGCCGAAAACCTAGGTCTGAATAGTTGTGATCTGTCTGATGGATGGTGTTGCATGTAAAATGGGGCTCCGTGAAAAAGAGGGCTCCATCAGCTCACAGCCACACCCACCAGTCCTTTTCCTCCACAGCTGCTGTTCTTCCGTAGGACAGCGCCCATTTCTTCACCCAGAATATAGAGCACCCCGTGCTCCAGAGCTGAGGTTTAATAAAACGAATTCTTTTTACTGCTTCTTCAAGAACATTCTTGAGTGAGGCTGACATTTGAAAAAAAAAAAAGAAAAACCCTGTGCGTGCATGGCTGTGAAGAGCACACAATACCCGCTACCGATCGCCGACAACTGCCTTCATCCAAGTGCAGTTAGAGTCACTGTGCGGGTGCGGGTTTTTTTTTTTTTGCACATCAGTGCTGATGTCTACCTGCAACAAAGCTACATAGTGACTCACAGTGTAACTGTAAAGAAAGTTTGGAGGTGGTCTGAGGGACCCCCAGGATCTGCATTAAATGAGATTTCATAAATGAATGAATGACTTTTCCTACAATCATGTATGGTAGGTACTAGACATCCAAAGCTCTTAGACGTGTTCCAGAATTTCTTTGATTTTGGAGAGGTCAGGGGTGCACATATCAGGTGCACCTAACCCTGTGGGGTGTGAGCAGTGCCCTGTCTAACACAGTCATAGTTCTGTGGCAGAGACAGGAAAAGCTGCACCAGCAGGTAACAGCCACAAGAGGCCTCTGCTTGTTTGAGTCAGGCTCTGCCCTCCTAGGAAGTAGGAAGATGCCCTTCCATCTGAAAGCATTTGGATTTTGGAGTTATAGACCAAGGGTTGTGGGCCTGTCTCCTGACCTGCTCTCCAGAAGGATACCTCGGGGAACAGATGGCCAAGGTCTCCTGGTGGGTGAAGGAGTGCCCAGGGCCTGTTGATATTCTACTCTGTCACCCATCCACCCTGCCTTGACCTCGACCACCTGGCCCTCCTAACACCAGGGCATCCAAAGCCTTTGCCAACGGGCCCTGGGTTTCCTTCCCCCGTCTCCAGCCTTGTGTCCTCCACACACTCTGAACTGGGGCCATGTGGGACCACGTTGCGTGATCCTCCGATATTCCGCCGGAATTCCTCTGACAATTCTGAATCCCGGGTCTTGTCCGTCTAGGGCTATAGCAGCTATCGGTGCCTCCCAGCTTACCTGACCTCCCTGGCATGCACTTCTTTTTAAATTTAATTTTAAATATTTATGGGTACGTAGTAGGCCTACATATTTATAGGGTATGAAATGTTTTGATACTGGAACACAATGTGCAATAATAACATCACAGAAGATAAAAGTCCATTCCTTAAAGCATTTATCCTTTGTGTTACAGACGACCCCACTATACCCTTTTAGTTGTTTTTAAATGTACAGTGAAATTATTATTCATTCTGTCACCCTGTTGTGCCATCAAATAGTATCTTATTCATTCTTTCCACTGACTGTTTTGTACCCATTAGGCACCCCCGCTTCCTCATTCCTGAAGGACCACTTGGATTCCTGAAGGAAAGACCACCCGGATTCCTGAACTCCCAAGGAACTTTCCCACTTTTGGACTTTCTTTTTTCCAGTATCACTTATGAGAATCCAAGTTCTACCAGGGTTTGTACTTCATTGAAAATGGGTATATCTAAGATTGAAACAGAAATTTTGTCTTTCTGCAAATTTGATATCTGGAGAGTGAATATTATTTAGAAGACAGTCTTTCATTTCAAACTGTTAAGAAGTATAAATTTAATAATATGGCTAGGGAAGACATTTCACAGTGAAAATTGTTGTGCATGCAGTCTAAAATGTGATTCCTTACATTATGAAATGAGATTAATTTTCTTTAAAAAATAGTGGTAAAATACATATAACATAAATGTTACCACCTTAGCCATTTTACTCGTACACATCAGCATCCTTAAGCGCATTCACAAGGTTGTCATCACCACCTTCCATCTCCAGAAATTTTTCATCTTACAAAAGTGAAACTCTGTTCCCCAATAAAGAGCAACTTCCCCTCCCCCCATCCTCAGGCCCTAACAACCACCTTCTGTGTTCTGCTTCTATGAATCTGACGATTCGAGGAGCCTTGTGTGAGTGTCATCTTGTATTACGGTATTTGTCTTTTTGTGTCTGGCTTGTTTCACTCAGCATAACATGCTCAAGGTTCATCCGAGTTGTAGCCTATGTCGGACTTTCCTTGCTTTTTAAGGCTGACTACTATTCCACTGTGTGTATACATGCAGCACCCACACACCACATCTGTGCCCTTCCATCCCTCTGTGAACACTTGAGTTGCTTCCACTTCTCACATTCACTGTGAATAGTGCTGCTATGAACACAGATGTGGTACAAATCTCTCAGTGAGACCCCTTGTTTTTTTTTTTTTTTTTTTGAGATGGAGTCTTGCTCTGTTGCCCAGGCTGTTGTGCAGTGGCATGATCTCGGCTCACTGTAATCTCTGCCTCCTGGGTTGTAGCGATTCTTTGACCTCAACCTCCCTAGTAGCTGGGTCTACAGGCATGTGCCGCTGTGCCCAGCTAATTTTTGTATTTTTTTTTTTTTTTAGTTGAGACAGAGTTTCACCATATTGGCCAGGCTAGTCTCAAACTCCTGACTTTGTGATCAGCCCACCTCAGCCTCCCAAAGTGCTGGAATTACAGATGTGAGCCACCATATCTGGGCTTTTTTATTTTTATTTTATTAGACAGAGTCTTGCTCTGTCACTCAGGCTGGAGTATGCAGTGGCTTGAACTTGGCTCACTGCAACCCTTGCCTCCCAGTTTCAAGCAATCACTGTCTCAGCATCCCAAGTAGCTGGGATTACAGGCGTGCGCCACCACACCTGGCTAATTTTTGTATTTTTAGTGGAGACAAGGTTTCACCATGTTGGCCAGGTTGGTCTCGAACTCCTGATCTCAGGTGATCCACCTGCCTTGGCCTCCCAAAGTGCTGGGATTACAGGCGTGAGCCACTGTGCCTGGCCAAGACCCTGCTTGTGATGATTTTGTGCATATACCCAGCAGTGGACTTGCTGGATTGTATGGTAGTTCCGTTTGTAATGTTTCAAAGAAACGCCATCCTGTTTTACACAGCAGCTGCATCATTTTATAGTCCCACACACAGTGGACAAGAGGCCTGATTTCTCCATGTTCTGGTGAATACTTGTTATTTTCTCGTTTTTTTTTTTTTTTTTTTTTGATAGAAGCCATCCTAATGGGTATGAGGTAATACCAGCTCCCAGACTTTTGAGAGCCACGCTCCTTCCACCTGAAATACTGCCCCTACCCAGAGCCTGCCTGAGGAGTCCCCAGATTTCCAGCCCAGCTCCAGACCCCTGCAGCCCAGCGGTTTGCTCTGCCCCTTCCTCACCCCAGCAGAGTTCATTGCACCCTCATCTGTGCTTCCAAAGCTCTGTGAACAGTCCCTGTCCCCAGGGCCATCCATCCTGGTGGGAGAGAGACTTGTAGTCCCAGACTTGCCTCTGCATGGTAAGGGCCAGGGCAGAGCCATGCAGCCGGTGTGGTATGACTCAGCACCTGGAGTTCAGCTTGTCCTGTTGGGAATGGAAGGGGAAAGCCGGGCAGCAGCTAAGGACAGTGTCACTTGGGAGAGTTTGAGGACTGCATGGCCCCTGGCCATAGATGTGCTGAGCACTTAAGATAGGCCCAGGTGGCTGAAGAGTGGAATTTTTAATCTTAATTAATGTAAATGTAAATTTACAAATGGATTTTCAACTCAGCTCCTGGGAAACCCCCAAAGGCCTCTGAGATAACTTGGGTGTGTGAATCTACTTTGCACCTGCAGGTTGATAAACGCTAGATGCAGGTCAAGTATTTGCCATGGAAATGTAATGCCCACGTTGAGATCTGCTAGAGGTGTAAATGCATACTGGAATTGGAAGACAGCACCCTTCCCCCAAGAAAGGATGTAAAATGTCTTGTTAATTTGTATATTGATTACTTTTGAAATAATAATAATTTGGATAATCAGGTGAACTAAAATATTACTTAAATTAA
Source organism: Cacajao melanocephalus (assembly GCA_963573385.1). Lineage (NCBI taxonomy): Eukaryota > Metazoa > Chordata > Mammalia > Primates > Pitheciidae > Cacajao > Cacajao melanocephalus. The sequence goes on along the minus strand of CAUYLG010037104.1, from coordinate 2,849 downwards.
TTGCACCTGCCTCTGGTGTTCGTGTGGCTGCTAAAAAGCTTAAAATTGCATTTCGGCTCACATTTCCTTTCTGTTGGACATCCTAGTCTAGAATGGGTCTGAGCTCATCAGGGAAGATAATGAGGGGAAGAAGAATTTTGCAGGAAATGGGGTGCTCAGATTTGCTGTCAGGAGTCAGCTAGAGTTTGGCTGCCTCGTTTGTGAGGTGGGGGTACGGTGGGTGGCTTCAGGGAGTGAATGTTGCCTTAACAGAGTACCGCACAATTCCCCACCCTCCCTGTCAGTCGGGATCCCTCTCCTGGGTCCCATCCCTCTATGCGCTGCCTCCTCTTCTTCTCAGTTGCCTACAGGCTCTTCTTTCTACCACGATGGGCTGAAACAACAGGAATTTCTCTCTTGCAGATCAAGGGCTCAGCAGGACCCTGCTCCCTCCAAAGGCTCTTGGGAGGATCCCCCCTTGTCCCTTCCAGCTTTTCGTGGCTCCATCAATCCGGGGCGGTCCTGGGCTCACAGCTGCATTGCTCCAGCCTCTGCCCCTGTCATCACTGAGTGGCCTCCTCTGAGTGTCTGTGTCTTCTTACAAGGTCACGAGTCGCATCGGATTGGAGCCCATCCTAATAAGCTCATTGTAGCTTGATGACATCTGCAAAGACCCTGTTTCTAAGTAAGGTCACATTCACAGGTATTGGGGATTAGGACTTCAACTTATCTCTTTGGTCGACCCCTAACAGTGAGGTAGGCAGTGTCTGGATTCCAGCAGGCATGTGAGTCCTGCTAAGCACCCTGGCCTTTTTGTGGCATGTTCCCAAAACTGTCTATTCCTGTTTCAACACCTGTGAATTGAGAGAGCATAGCACAGAGCACTCTCCTCACAGGGCTGCAGGGGAGTTAAGTGTGCTGTGGGGAAGGCATGTCCACAATGCCTGGCACACAGTAAGTGCTATAGGAAGCTTCCTTATTCGTTGTTTGTTTGTTTTTGAGATGGAGTCTCAGTCTTGTCACCCAGGCTGGAGTGCAATAGCGTTATCTCGGTTCACTGTCACCTCTGCCTCCCGGGTTTATGCACTTCTCCTGCCTCAGCCTCCCAAGTTGCTGGGATTACAGGTGCCCACCACCACACTGGGCTAATTTTTTTTGTATTTTTAGTGGAGACTGGGTTTCACCACATTGGCCAGGCTAGTCTCAAACTCCTGGCCTCAGGTGATCCGCCCACCTTGGCCTCCCAAAGTGCTGGGATTACAGGTGTGAGCCACCGCGCCCGGCCTGCTTCACTGTTTGTGTTGCTATTCTTCCTAAAGGCAGAAGAAGGCCACCCAAAGTTTTCCAATGACAGAGAGGTAAGGAGCAGGGAGGAAAGATCAGTTTCTAGAACTGCCCTGTCCGGTATCACTGCCACTAGTTCCATGCAACGGTTTATATTTTAACTTATTACACTTAGTAAAATGGTCGGATCAGCTCCTCATTCTTATGAGCCACATTCTGTGGCCAGAGAGTACGGCCCTGGGCAGCGCAGATGGAGAACATCCCATCGTGGTAGAAAGAAGACCCGTAGGCAGCTGAGAAGGAGAGGAGGGGGCGTGCAGAGAGGCGTGGGACCCAGGGGAGGGGCCTCAGCTGACAGGGAGGCTGGGGAGAGGCACGGTGGTGAGCCTCGGCAGTGGCAGAGCCCAGGGAGGGTGGAGGGAGGTGTCCTGGCTGAGCATTCGGTGGCGAGATGGGGACCCCAAATGAGAACAATGACAAGCTGGTGGTGGTGAGGGCGATGATGATTTCTAACATTTACTGATGGTACAGCAGGCACCATGGGCCAGACACAGTCCCAAATCCCTTACGGACAGCACTCCGTGCTCTCTCACTCCTTCCACACCCAACGAGAGATGGATTATTTGTATGCCTGTGTCTCAGCTAACGAGGCTGAGAAACAATAGGTCATGTAACTTGTCCAGTTCACAGGGCAAGGAAGTGATAGGACATGGATTTGAGCCCAGGTTATGAGCCCAGCGGTTGAACTCAGGGAGCATCTTCACATTCTGCAGGGACCTTCGATTGCCACGCGGATGGGAGGCGTGCTGCTGGCATTGAGCAGGTAGGTGCTCCTTCCCAGCCATGCGTGGGAGAGCCGTGCAGTGACACTTGTCCATGTCTTGATGAATGTCCCACTGGACTCTGGATGAAGGAGGCTGGTGCTGATGCTCTGAGCTGGGAATCAGAGTCTGTGTGTCACAGTTACAGAGCACTGTTTGTGTGGTTTTGATCTAGCCTAGGAATGCAAGCAACGGGGAATTGTGGACTTACTGTGCTGGGCTTTCGTAGAACCTCACCAAAAGCTGTCTCTCCTTTTGGACAACCCCATCTCCACCAACAGGACACTGGGGATTGAGGGGCTGGGAAAGCCCAGCTGCACCTTTTACGGTGATTACATCATCTGGTGCATTTACATGCGGAAGTATATGTTATTTTGTTACAAATTTATTTTTATGTATTATTTTTATTACCAATCACTGACTTATTTGTCTATTGCAATTAATGCTGTATATTGGTTTTTAAAGAGCATCAGTGCACAGGTGTTCATGTTCTTTGTGAGCCACACATTCGGGGAGTGAAGGGCGTGGATCCATGCTGCAGACACCTCCTGGGCAGGAAGGGGCCTCATGGGGCTGGGTCTTCTGCTCGGGTCCTGCCCCATCCCCTCTCAGGTGCAGCAGGAGTTAGGGGTGGGAAGGGACTTCCCCACTGATGTACTGGATGGAGGGAGGGGAGCCTGGGAAGCAGAGCAGGGAGGATGGTAGAGGACCGATGAGGGGCCTGGGGAGGGGGAAGGAGCAGGATCAGCGTTGCAGGAGTCCCTG